>CAJNIZ010043793.1:95136-167587 GCA_905231905.1 Symbiodinium pilosum
AGAAGAAGAAGAAGAGAGAGAGAGAAAGAGAGAGATGATGAACATGACGGACTTTCGGTTTCGCTGTTGACACCTCGTCTAGTCGAGTCTAGCTTAAACTTGATGTTGTTACAATAGAGTGGTCTCTTCGGTGAAGTGTACAGTAAGGAGGCAAGCTCAGCATTCGCCATATTCGCCCAGGATCATTCTGTGGAAGTACCCTTCCATGACCAAGGCATGGTTGCAGTGGTTGCAGTGGTTGCAGTGTAGAATTCCTGGCCATGGCTTGTTTCGACTAACAATTGCAGGTTGCGACGCTCACAGGGCACACATACCGAGCTGCTTGGATGTTAGCTGGAGATTTTGTTATGGGTGAGACTTAGAAATGGAACGAGCATGAGCGGTTTCGTGTAGGGACAACAGCTTTGATGAATGTGATGTGCAAAAGGGGCATTTTGTGAAGAGCTGTTCAGTTCCCGTTTGTTTGCAGCGACGCTAAGGCTTTTGCTTTGTTTTGTTTTGGAAATTTGCAGGTCCTTTACTTGGCAATCTCACCAGATGGTCAAACGGTGGCCCGGAGCTCAGGAGGGCGAGGGACTGAGGATGAGTGTGTTGTATAGTGTTGTTGTTGAAGCGAATCTTTGGACAGAGCTCTTGGAAAGAACGTGCGAGATGTAGTCGTCACAGCTTTCTTTTTTCACTGCAATGAGGTGACAGGCGCCGGAGACGAAACACTGCGTTTTTGGAACGTGTTTCCAAGCACAAAATCCAGGTCGCATCCTAAGTGCAGCTTTGGATTGCCAGTGAGGTCATTTTTGTTTCAAATCGGCTCCGCAGCCAGCGGACCGTCCTCAAGCTTGACATACTTCGAGTGATTGTCACTTGATATGAAGGTCTGGGTCGAGCTTGTCCTTCTCACTTCCCCTCGGCCGCACTATCCGCTGACTGCATAGCATAATAGTTTTTTTGGCAACAAATTCGCCTCAGCCCGTCAGAACTGGCCTTGCAGATGCAACTCGTGCTTTGTTTGATAGCTGGTGAGACTCGAAGTTCTTCAACGCAAGGAAGATGATGCTAGATGAACAGTTCGTGATGTCAAAGCTCACAGTGCTGAGACCTATGTATGTCAGTTTGAACATAGACACTTGGCTTTCGTCAGTACCCTGACTTGTTAGTATTTCTGCTTGCGGAGTTGACATCCATGCTTCGGGCAAGGCGCTGCAAATTCAGACTAGAACTACGCCATTGCTGCACATAGGAGCTCGAAAGAGCTTGCGTAGGCTCGTGTCGACGCAGAGCATCGGCCATGTCATCGAAGTTAATTCCTGCGGTCGAAAACCTTGCGACTTTGACGTGACAGCATTGGCTCGCGATGCCCGCAACCTGACAAAACTTCGAATCGCTTCTGTCAAGCTTTCATGGGAGACCACCCATACTTCCGGCCAGCGACTCAGCAGAACGGGACAAGTTAACAATGTCAGATGCGGCTCTACGTGCGTCATTTGTAAATTGATTGACAAGTTCTGATTCAGATTTCTTGGCCTTGCTAGAGCCCGATGCTCTTGAGGGCTGTTGGGGAATTGGTTGGTTTCCTGTTGAATCTCAAAGGACTTGGCAATGCTTTGGCAATTAAAGAATCTTGAGGTAGCAGAATGTTCCTCCTGCGCAGTTTCACGATCCTCCTGCTGATTCCTGTCCAGGCTGATCTTTCGTTTCCATGCAGGATCTGAGGCTTGCAGTCTGAGATGGAAGTTGCAGGTCGCCTTGGCATTTTCTTGGTTGCCAAAGGCAGGTGCCACCAAGTAACAAGCATTCCAAAGCTTGCCTCGCCTACACATTACGCCTCGTAATGGCCACGAATAGAACAAGTGAGTGCCCTGTGTGCAAGTCAGCAGAGCACCTCTTCACAGCAGCCCTTTGCAGACACTTGCATGCACTTGTATGGCATGTTCGCTGCACCCCGGATGCCTATGCCACTCGAGCTGCAGGCAGTGAGCGTCAACCCGGCAGACTCAAAACCGAAAGCAGATGCCGAGGCATGTTGCCTCAGGGTAGTCTGGCATTTTTTTTGTAAATCTCAGTCGTGTTGGCAGTTCAGAAGCATTGGACAGTTTGATTTGGTAGGTGTTGAGCATGTAGACTGTCGCCGTTGCAGATCTGCGATCTATCCCGCTTTCAAGAGGAGCATGCACAATTTTTTAGGTATTGCTGGTAAAGTGTTGTGTAGATATGTCCCATGGAGCTGCCGGCTTTGGGTGTTGGCCAAACCCCATTGGCTTTTTGCCTCATGATAGCTAGTGTGCTGCGGCTATTATCATGTCATGTGGGACATATTAATGCAGGCGTATTTCTGCGATCAGTGTTACTTGCAGTGACAGATGCTCTCCTTCTGGCATTGTATTTATGAAGCGAAGGTATTCTTGCCTGGTTCAACCACCAAGACAAAGCTACTAGAGTGTACATGGGACCGGAACAGGAAACCTCAGCTCTATCAAGTTAATGCAAGTTTCAGATGCAGGAGTCTTCTCCAAGTTTGATGCGGTTGACAGGATGCGAACCTAAACTCTGACATCCTGGAGCCTGAGCCGATGGATGGCGGCAAACTTAGAGTCAATGATGGTAGTAAGCAAATGAGCGTCAATAGGGCGGTTGTGCAGCATGCCCATTGCATTGCTTGGGTAAACGCTAGAATTGGTTTGCAAGATACGCACTAAGCTGTACGCCTGCAGCATATAAGCTGAAGCAGACATGTGCCACCAACCCTTCGCACATGCTTTGTACTGTCAATTTCTGTTCTCCAGCCAACCAGTCATTAGCTTAGTTGGCTCGGTCTTGGCACTGCTTTTGAGCAGTTTACGGGGGGTTCAGTCAAGGGCCAGCTTCAATGTGCCGCTCCAGAAGCAGCATCTTGAGTTGAACCTTTACACGGTTCAGCGGCTGGATAAACACTCACGTGGGAGTATCGACACAGGAATCCTCAGGCATTCAAGCCTGCGGCTCCAGTCGCTAAGTTCCCAAGCTCGAGCTGACCTGAAAGTGGCTTCCTGAACCCAATCAGAGTGCAGGCGAGGACTCACTCACTGAGACTGTTGCGCACCGAATCGGCGACTTAGCAGACAATGACGATTTCCTCGGAGTCTTTCACAGCTTGCATCACAAGCAGTGATACTGCTTACAAATGCGCATGATGCATTATTTGGTTTCACTGAAAGTCCTCACTTCTTGTATGTATACCTCGCTGCTGCGCGGAGGTTCAGCGACTCAGAAAAAGCAGCAGAGATGTTGCGGTTGGTGTTGCTTGCGAATTCGGGGGTGCAGTGAGAAAATCGCCCCATTCAGAAGTCCAAAAGCCCACGCAACATTTGCTGTCGTTGTTTCAGACTGCTCTACCTTCAGAGCACATGGACCTGAGCTCATACATCGAAGACCATTGCAAGCTAGGCATGTTTCATTGCCCGAGGCCTATTGGGATATGATCGGGACATGGCTTCATGGGCATTAACTGTAATATGTTTTGTTTCCTTGTTGCAAAAAAAGCGCAAGCCGACGCGTTTCAGTGAAGGGACCATGCATATCTAAGTGTGCTTACACCATAACATGCTCTTCATGCCTGGCCACCCTTTTTTAAGTAAACGTGATAGGACTTCAGCCAGCCTCATTGCAAACAACAACTCGATCCCCAGAGCGACACCGACTTGCAATGTTGGGAGAAGCGGCTGGGGGCCTGGAGAACGTCATTTCTTGTGAGCTGCTCAGCTGGGCGGACTTGGCCCTCCATGTGCAGCTGCCAGAGCTGGCTGTTAACGATGACTATTGCGATTGTCTAGATGGTGCTGACGAAGCGATGACGGCAGCCTGCCCCAACAATGTTTTTTCTTGTGCGAACTCTGGCGGGATTCCGCGATTGATAGACAGCTCTTTTGTCAACGATGGTGTTTGCGACTGTTGTGATGGGTCTGACGAGGCATTAGGAACCTGTCGTAGCAACACCTGCCGGCAAGAGCTGTCAGAAATATCTTCCAGGATTGCAAGTTTGCTGTTGCACGAGCGCCATGGAGAGACGTCAAAGCAGAGGATTCTGGAGGAGCTTGCAGACAAAATCGCCTCAACCAAACACATGCTAAAGATTGCGCAGGCTGCAGCATCACCTTTTCTTGAAGCCATGCAAAAGCTCAAAGACAAGCTTGCTGAAATTGCGCGCAAGAGGCAGAAAGAAAAGCAGAGCGGGAAGAAACCGAGGACCCCCACGAGTTCTGAGGTTGCTGAGGGCCCTCAGCGCTCGACTTTGCGGTGCTTCACTGACGGCTCCGACTTCGAAGATTTTCCAGCAAACATGTCTTGCGTAGCTGCTGAGGAATGTCCATACGTTTGTGCCTATCTTTGCACTGACTCGCGCCGATACAATGGGACCTGTGCCCTGGACGTTGGAGGAGCTGACGAGCCGTGGGTCTTTTTCACATTCAGCCCTGATGCGTTAAAATATGAGCGTATGATGGCTGCTTATGGGAAGACGCAAGCAGGTGCAATAGAAGCAGCTGCCATAGAGCATGTTATTCCCAGCGAGGTGTGGACACAGCTTGATGTAAAATGGCTAGAGCTTCGGCAAAGGCTGTCACGAATACAGCGCAAGGCCGCTGAAGCTCTTGAAGCCCTTGCTCGAGCAGAAGCTGATGAGCAGTTAATGAAATTAGTTGACTCTGGCCAGCTTGGCCCACAAGGAGTCTATCATGGCTTGCATGGGCAATGCTTAAACTTGACGCAAATCCAGTATGTTGGCACCACTGCGCTGCGCGAACAGTGGCGCAAGTTTGTGTACAACATATGCTTCTTCGCAAATGCCACGCAGTTAGAGCTGAAGCCTGAAGTGGAAGCAGGAGCAATGTGTGATGAGTCTGGGGAGTGCTCCACACTACAAGAAGCAGCATCAGATATCATTTACCTTGGTAGGCCGGCTGGCTTCCTGCACACGAGAAGTGACCCAAAACGATACGGTCTGCAAGAACTGTTCTTTGAACCATCTGAGAACACGCTTCTCTTCGCAGGAGGAGCTTCTTGCGGCCACGTTGCAAGAGCTGTAGCAGTTGAGTTTGTCTGCGGGGAGTTGCAGCTGAATCGTGTTCTTGAAGTGAAAATGTGCTGCTATGTTGCGGAGGTGTCCCACCCTGGTGCATGTAACCTGGAACAATGGCCAAGGGGGCTGAGGGAGTTGGACACGGCCAGTAAAGAATTGCATGTTTCGGAAGTGAGCAGCTGGATGCTGCGAAATTCTCGGTACCTGCAACAAGAGGGAGTGACCGATTGGAAGCTTTTGCTTGCAACAGGCCGATCCACTCAGAAGTGGCTCAACCGTGTGGATCAGAGCGCTATCCCTCCACTGGTCACGCTCGAAGCTTTGAAGGACTCCCTCTTATCAACCGTGCTACTAATAAAGGCAGTTGTCGTGCTGCTGCTTGGTGCGGTATCTGACTGTATCCCACTCACCGTTCTGGAAGTCAGGTTACAGGCATGGGAGAAACTGATCCAACTTGCTGGCACTGTGGAACTTCCTTTGCACATGGTACCGTCAACATTCTTTTTGCTGGAAGCAGCGGATCATGCAGTCAAATGGAGTGCTGATGCTTGGAGATCAATCGACAACACTACAGCCGCGATCTACGAAATGCCAAACTTTTTGCTGCCAATGCTGGAAAGGTTTGAGCAACAGAGGTCAGCAAGACGAAGCTATTCTGTATCCACTCAGGGCAGCGATGTGATGCTTCTATTTGCATTCTTGGCCACGGTTCATGTTCTTCTTCTGTATTTGATGCAGAAGATTTTCTCAGCTTGGTGCTCTTTCGCACGAGGCTTGTGTCGACCTTGCTGCTGTTGCAAGTGCCACCGCCCCTGTCAGCTGAAGACCGACGGCTCAGTCCTTGACGAAGAGAGCTCGCAAGAAAGGCAAGAGGATTCCGCACTGGAAATTGGCAGTGCCGGCCATGCAAGTTGAAAAAATGGTCATATAGCCAATAGAAGTCAAGAGAAGAACGAGCTTTGGCGAGCACATGCGCACTCTCTTGATCAAACACCTCTTTACTGACAACGGTGTTCAAAATTCAGCGACGAAACCTTACGGATAAGATCAGGAAGGCTTGATTCAAAAGGTTTTGAAAGTTTTGAGTTCCGAGGAGCTGAAGACTTGTTGGGAAAGAACACCTCGACAGTCAGCAGTGTCCTGAAAAATGCATGTTTGGTGAAGAAGCTGAACCCAACGTCCACAGCTTTCTGCATCGATCAGAAATCGCTGTAGATTTTCGCGGGTATTGTAGACATTTATCTGATGAGAGCATCTCATGCTCGACAGTTTCTCCTAGCATTTCAGTTGTGAATCAGCTAACTAGACAAGGCGTCTAGGCACGTACAGTCAGATGCGCCTTTGCTGAGGCAACCTGCACTTTCAAGACTTGACGTATGACATCATTGGGATATTCATCATTCTGCAAGGTGGCCTTAAGAAAGTCACAAATTGTCCTATTGGTTTCACGTGCTTCCTCTTGCCGATATCTGGTACGGATCTTGCGTCTGGTGGTGGTGGCGGTGGCGGTGGCGGTGGCGGCGGTGGCGGCGGTTGCGGTGCCGGCGGTGGTGGCGGTGGTGGCGGTGGTGGCGGTGGTGGCCGTGGTGGCCGTGGTGGCCGTGGTGGCCGTGGTGGCCGTGGTGGCGGTGGTGGTGGCTTGCGGGCGGCGCGACCAACAATCTCGGAGATTTTTTGGTCCCGCGGCCTTTCCCCGGGGCGGATTTCCGCGTGATTTATCTCTCTTTTTGACTGCCTGCGTGGCAGCTCGGCGGAACGTACAGATCTAGGATAGCCGCATTTGTCATGAGCTCTCCCCGATCTGCCGCCCAGCAATTAGCTCAAGAGAGATAAATCAAACACTCAACTAATGTACAATGACCCCACCCGTACCCAGGTGTGGATAATTACATATCTGGGCGCGAGTGCCGAAATGTACCAAGGGAAGGGGCACCTATATTGTACATTTTTCTTCGTTTCAGCGATGTCACATGCAGATATTCTCTCACTGGCGTACTGCAGTATGTTCGATGCCCAGCCCCTAGCCCCAGATTGATGGGGGTTCCAGCATTGACCGCCTGCTCATGGCGGTTTTGAAGCTTCTCATGCTGAGTGGCTATTGCCGCCCCCCATGCCTGCTGTTGTATATTTATTCTACTGTCAGCTTGCATCAACGACACTTAAATCTGACACACGTGCCATTTTGGATCAAGGGCACAAAATTTGTTTAGGACTCTTCAGTTCTGGCCATGTCTTGGGACACTGTAGTGTCAGGGCTGCAGGCAGACGTTCGCAGTCTGTTGGAACAGGATCCTGATAGCTGTATTCAGGCCTTGGCAGGACTTCAGGAAAACGAGCTGCAGAGGCTTTCTTTAGTGCTTTCGTTGGCTGTGGAGTTCCAACAGCAGCCTAGCCAGAGCGGTCTTGTCGACAGCGGCTTGCAGCCTTCCAGGACAACAGGCCAACTGCAGGAGATCACCAGCTTTGACACCACAGGTTCTGGATGGCAAGCTCAAGGTCCAGGAGAGCAAGGATCAGCAGGCCATGCAGGAGTGCTGGAGGCACCAGCCGGGGCGCCAGAGCCCAGAGCTCCAACAGTGGGCCCGGCTCCTGCTGTCATGCCAGGACAGAGTCAGGACAATCAGAACAACAACAACGATCCGTGGGATGGTTGGCATCCAGGACTTCTAGGTCATGATCATGCACCGACAGCCCGAGCTTCACTTGGCCCTGAAGGAGTTCGTCGAGCTGACCTGTCCTCTAGAGGGCTTCAACCAGGGACAGCGTCAGGTTCCACAGGCGCTGCAGGTAGAACCGCATCGGCCCCCCAACTCAGCGCCCGAGAGCAGCAGAACTTGACACGCTGATGCTTGGTTCTCTTCAGGACGGTGCGTTTGATTTCGTGAAGTTCTTTCATGGAGCCCCCTATGCTGACTTCAGCAAAGTGGGGGTGAGTGGCAGCTTGCCGCCAATTTACAACATGAATCAGCTGCTTCCCTTAAGAACCCGTAGAGAGAGAACCCTTCCCCCTGCCTTACGCAGGCGAGGATTTACGATGGAGGCTATTGCCTCTTATCCTGTGATCAAAGATGCGGGTGGAGCTGCCCGCGACCTGTTAGTACTGAGGCACGTCAACTACATGAAAACCACACTTGTCCCAGCCAGGTGCCACGGCTAACAGGATCGTCTGCTCAGGGCCCCAGCTCCGGTGGACCCAACCGAAAAGGCCAGTGAACAACCTGCGCACTTGGCTTGTGCCATTGCTTTGTGCCAGGTGCCCAGGAATAACTTGCAGAACAACGTTCCCTTCCTTGAGGTTGGGCAGTGAATCGCACTGACCACTGCGTAAAAGGCGTAAAACCTTCCGCACAGGTGGGTGCACTAGTGGAACAGGCTGGTGCCGCATGCTTTGGCAACACTGGTGTGCCCCACCCATTCCCTCGCCTCTGCCTTGGAGCAGGCGCAGCACAGTTGTGGCTCCAGGATTCTTGAGGTCGGGACAGCAGTGGTCAACAGCATGATCCCCTTGCCCCGGTCAGGCCTATGTCGGGAATTTCGGACTCGCGGGTTACCTTCACTGACCGCTGCAAGAGGTATGGGGTTGTGCCAGGAAAATGTAGATGATCTGCTCGCCAAAGGAGTGGCCACATATGCGCAGCTCCTCTTTAGGGTGGCCTCAGGACCTAATCAGGTAGATGGCGCCAAGTTGGCAAATCTCCTTAGCAGCTGTCAGCCCAACCTTTCCGAGGCAGGAATGCAGTGAGACGGCTTGTGTTCGAGGCAGGAACTTTTGTGGTGGCTGAACTCAAAGATGCCATCAGTTCCCTTGGGGTTGAACGCGTCAAGCGTTTGACTCCGCAGGAGCGAGACTCCAGGTTTCAGGCAGTGCAGCAAAAACTGGGAAGTTTTGCACTCGCAGGTCCATATGAACCGTCGCATGGCTTGGTGGACTCATGTTCAGGCATGGCTCCGTCGCAGTGTGTCACACACAGTGCTTTAAGCCGTTGTGCCAGCAGGGAAAGGGAAGTAGCATCAGGTAAGCGTGATGAGCAGTTGTTGCGCCTGGAGAATGCCTCCCTCACACTAGCCCCGAAGACGGCTCCAATCAAAGTCGACATCACCAGCGAGTTGCGTGTTGCACAGGCGCTCACGAGGCGTGGAGTCGCGTTAGAGATTTGTGGCATATGTAGCTTCCAAGAATATGAAAGCTACGCCAGATCATTGTTGGCGCATGTTCAGCGCCAGGCACCTCCAGGTTACCAGGCCCCAAGCATAGATCAGGTCTTGCGTTGTGGATTCGTATCAGTGAATCTGTCAGACACCAGTTCGCTGGAACTCACGGAAGAGGACCGGTTGACAACGCGATCAAGACGCTGAACAACTGCACAGGTTCTGTTCCACTTGCGTCCCATGCCCCTTCCCCCTGAGCCTTTGCTCAACCTGCTTAAGAGACCGTGGTCAGGCACTCAGGACGGCAAAGGTAAACGCAAACAGGAAAAGGGTGTGGGCAAGCCCAAAAGCAAGGGCAAAGGAGGAAGCCGCATTCAGACCAATGTGCCAGCCCCGTTGAAAGGCCTGGACCCCAACTTTAACGGTGAACCCATTTGCTTTGACCACAGCCTTAAGCATGGTTGTCAGCTTGAGACGTGGGAGACTCCCTCAGGACCTGCGTGCAAGAAAGGCCTACACATTTGCGTGAAGTCTTATGGTGCCCATTTTGCCAGTGGTTGTGACAAATAGGAGCCTGGGTTGGGTGTTCTCAGTCCGGTCCCCCAACATGCAGCGGAAAGGGAACAGTGCTTGGACACCCAAAACCCGTCTCAACACACCATGCTGCAAATTCTGAGTGCAATACTTGTGCAGACGTATTGTCGCCGCCTCAGTCATCATCCGAAACATGAACAAAGCCAAATGGATGACAATACTCCCAATTTTGGACAGTGTGCGCGCGCTGGCTCAGAGTTGCTCTCCCCTCCTGCGCATAGCAGTTCGGAAGCTCAGCAAACATGTCAGTCGCAGACACCAGTTTTGATTCAGGATGCTGTCGTCATTGAACTCTTCGCAGGGTCAGGTAACCTCAGCAAAGCCTTCAGGTCCGTGGGAAGGCAGGTCACGCAGGATACAGCGTACAAGCACGGACCCCAAGCCTCTCAGATCGTGGCTACAGCCTGACGGCCTCTCAGACCTGTCTTTCTTGGACCGCAACAGGGTATCTCAGGCAAACAGGCTTTATCAGGTTTGTGTGGAGGTCGCCTTGGCATGTGATGCAAACCACATTTGGTGGAGCATTGAGAACCCCGCCAGTAGCCTCATGTGGATAACCAGTCCTTTCAGGAAGTTGTGGACGCAACTAGGCAATGCAATCAAGTTTGCCACCTTCCATAACTGCGTTTATGGTGGGGACAGGAAGAAAAGCGCAACCCTTTGGTCGTCGTGCTCTGCCTTGGAAGGATTGTCCTGCGTTTGCGCTAAGGAATGTGATCACACCCACAAACTTTTCGGGTAGACAACCCGACGGTGGTTGGGCCACGGCTCAGGAGGCTGCTTACCCACCAGGACTTTGTAGCCAGTTTGCCTTGTTGGTTTTCCCGTCTGCAACGGCCACTGGACGATTCTTACCCGCTGAGGGCTGCAGGTGATTGGCGTATTGGTAAGTCCCGGCTAGCCTAGAGAGAGCTGCCGCATTAGGGGTTCCCAGGTCCCCCCCCTTGTTGACCCCTTTCCGAACAAGTTCCTGCCAATTGTGAAGGTCAAAGTTTGTGCCAGGCAAGAGATTGCAGGGCAAGCAGTTCTCAAAAGGTTCCGCAACACTTGCAGTGGCCATTTCTCCTGAGGAGTTCTTGTCCCTGTCTGCAAAGAGTCAGCGCCTTGAGAGCCAGCGTCCAGTGTTGCCATGCGTGTTGCAATCTGCGGTAGGCAGGTACTGTTCGTTGACCGTAGCAGAAATCAGTGAGACGAGTGCAGACCTTGAAAGTTTTGCTCCAAAAGGCTACCGAACTTGTGCCCAAGGAGTCCAGGTTACACCAAAGTTTGGAACCACATGCCAGGGACGTCCTCAAAGGCAAGCGTCTGCTGCTCTTTCAGGAACTCCTCAGTAGCATGAGTTTCCCTGACAAGGACCTCACTGCTGATACGCAGGAAGGTTTCAGGCTAACAGGCTGTCTGCAGGACACGCGTACTAGACCAGGCAAGGTCATTGTTCATGCTTTGACGGGGGAAGATGTTTGGTCTGGACGCAAGTCCAACAACGACAGGATGTGGGCCACGTGCAGGCCTTCAGGTGATCCACAACTAAATCAGGATCTGTGGCAGCAGACACTCAAGGAGTGTAAGGCTGGATGGGCGATGGGCCACGTTGCACGTTGGCCTCACCAAACCTCCAGGCAATGCAGTGCTTTCAAGAAAATTTGGAGTTCAGCAACATGAGAAAACACGTCCAATCGACGATATCTCCATTTCCCAAATCAGTAGCACCTTAGGTAGCGTGGAAAAAGTGGTGGTGATGCCTTCGTCATCCATTGTTTCCCTTGCAGAGGGGCCTCACTGCGCAGTCAGGATCTGGTGCCGCTTCCTCAGTGGCAATCTCAGGCAAACCTTTGACCTCAGAGTGCATATAAACAATTACCAGTACACAAGGAGGATCTCAGGTTTGCGCAGGCCACTGTGTGATCCCACCAGTCAAAGACCTGCTGTACTGTCACTGAAGGCCCTACCGTTTGGCGCAACAGGCAGTGTTCAGGGTTTTTGCAGGTGCAGCTTGGCCCTCTGAGCTGTCGTCTTGTGCTACATCCTTGTTCCATCCACAGTGTTCTTTGATGACTACACAGCTGTGATCTCAGCCCTCGACTCCAGTAGTGCAGAAGCAGCGTTCATATTGCCCATGAGAATCCTTGGGTGGAAAATTGCGTCTGACAAAGGAAAACCCTTTTCCTGTCTGTTCCATAGCTGGGGGTCTCCTTCTTGCTGCCCAGGTCCCCAACAGACCCAGTGCAGATCACCAACACGCATGATCGCAAAAAAAGGAGTTAGCAGGAACATGCCTTAGGATCCTCAGAGAAGGCAAAGTCAGTTCGCGTGAGTGTTCAGTTTTTGCAGGGAGGCTCAGGTGGCTGGAGGGCCAGACCTTTGGACGCATGGGTTCTTCAGGGCAGTCTTGGCTGCTGGAGACTAGCGACTTTCGCAAACGCAAGGTAACCCCAGCCCTGCAGCAGGCTTTTGAATGGATCCTCGACAATGTCCCTTTCGCACTTCCCAAGTGTTTTTGGCAGCCGTCAGGAAAAACCTGTCAGCTCTTCGCAGACGGCTCCTTTGAAGGAGGGAAAGGCTGCGTGGCAGGTGTCTTGTGCAAAGGCAACGAACACCCTTAGCAGTACTGGCGCAGCAAAGTACCGCCTTACCTTGTCAACAAGTGGCTTCAGGATGGGGTAGAGCGCCCCATTATGCAGTGTGAACTGTTGGCAGCAGCTGTGTCCCTAAGCCTGTGGGGCCCGGAAGTTTCCTCGTCCTTCCTGACTCTTTGGATTGACAATGATGCAGCCCGCCATTCCATAGTGGCGCTTGCATCGTATCCGAAAAGCAATCACCTGATTGTCCAATCGTGTCTACACGCTGAGGCAGACTTTTCCCTCAGGATGTGGGTGGCACGAGTGCCAAGCATTTCAAATCCTGTTCCTTCAGGGTGCCTCAGAGCTTAAAGTTGAAGTGGGGTTGATCTTGAGGCTGGCTGAAGGCCTGTCAGCAAACTATAGAAGTAGGGGGTTCAGGTCTGGGCCTCAGCCTCAGAAGCAGGTCCTGCGACCCACAGGCAAGGACCAGTTTTGTGCACAGGTTGTAGATGCCTACAGGATTGACGTAAGTGTGTTCATGATTTAATGTCAGCTTGCGTCAACGACACTTAAATCTGACGCGCGTGCCATTTTGGATCAAGGGCACAAAATTTGTTTCCCACCCAGCCCACCCTGATGCGCAGGATTGAAGATCCCTTGTAAAACTTGGGCGTTGGTTTTGGCCAGGTTCCAGGGGAGCAAGGAGCCTTTGGTTTCCTGTCTGAAGCTTCAGGAGCTTGAGCAGCTACTCCGCCAACCAGATTCTGTACTCTTCTTGAGGTTGCAGAAGAAGTCAGGCCCTTCAAAGCTCCTAGGCTACACGCGCTGCGACTGAGGGCAGTGATAGACTTGAAGGCGTTTGATGCCCACGCTGAGAGACAAGCTGCTCTCACCAAATGGGATCAGATGATCAGGTTGTTCGACCCAGTGGTTCTGAGCCAGCTACACCACGAAGACTTGCAGTTGAACTAGGAAACCTCGACATGATCTTCAGCAAGAAGGCAACGAACACGTTGAACTGTCGAGCTAGTTCTACGCTCAGGTTCGCGAGTTGGGTCCTTAAAAACTTCCCAGCAGAGCCGATCTCAGAGCCGAACGTGTTCCTCTACTGCAAAAAGCTTAAGGGAAACAAGGCGAACAGCTTGGCAGCTGACCAGCTACTACAAGCTCTCAACTTCTGCTCAGGTACCTTAGGTTTGGCAGTGCCAGTGGTTGACCTCAGGTCCTCCAAGACAGGACCACAGGGTTAGCCCACCAGTGTCTTAAAAAAAAAGGTGATCCCTATGAACAACTGCTAGCATCTTCGTTCCTCTTGATGCTCTACAGAGCCCGACGCAGTGACCTTCGCAGGGCGGAGACTGACGCAGGAAGCAACTTCATCACAGGCTTTGTGGAAATCATTGTGTCGACCCAAAACACCCCCCTCATGGGCAGAGGAGACGGTCCGTGGGGGCCAGGAATGACAGGGCCAACGCGGACAGCCTGTTGGGCGTCACAACACATAGCCTGAAAGCAACTCTTTTAAGTTGGACTGCCAAGGCTAGCGTGGTCACCTTAGAAAGGACCATCCTAGGGTACCATAGTACAGGTGTTAACAGTTCAATTCTCAGCTACAGCAGGGACGCAATGGCTGGTCCGCTCAGGAGCCTGCAGACGCTACTCGGGGAACATTCGACTCAAGAAGCAACCAGGAGAGTACAGTTTGGCAAAGAATCCAGGCTCAGGCACCCACCGCATTTTGAAACAGGGGAGGGACAGGCTCCTGTGTGGTAGGAGCCTCTTCAAAGCTCTTGTCATCGCAGAGCGCATGCCTGCATACTCTCCGTAAGTGTGTTCATGATTTAGTTCCAGCTGGAGTGATTGTACAATTCCAGGGCCCAAAATGTACAATAAGGGTAGGGCCTCCAAAGCCTGTCTAGGCCACGGGCTGTGTTGGTGTTGGTGTTGGGGGGGTTGGTAGCAGTGGTGGTGGCGACAGCGTATGTGGTTGTTGATGTGGCGGTGTATGTATGTGGTGGGGTATGTGGTGGGGAATGTAGAGGGTATGTGGCGGGGTATGTGGCCGGGTATGTCGTGGGGTATGTGGTGAGGGATGGGTGGGGATGTGGTGTGGTATGTGGTGCTGTATGTGGTGGGGTGGGGTCGGGTTGTTGGTGTTGTTGGTTGGCGGTTTTCTTAGTGTTGGTGGTTTGTCTGGCGTGTGTAGCACACATGGTGTATGTCAGGGGCTTGACGGCGTACGTGGCTACGCGGGGTGTGTGGTTGTGTATTTGGTATTGTGTGGTGGTGGTGTATAGTTATGTAGTGTAGTATGCAGTGTGTGTGGTGGGGTGCGTGTGTTATTGCGTGGGGTTTAATATTATGCGACTAGGATTTAGTGGGAAAAATGCGATTGAAATATCTAATTGCGCAAAATTCGAGAATATGATGACTAGGAGGCAAGAACGATAATCAATTTTGTCATCGTTAGATTATAGATTTTCTTTTTAGCGAACGTTTCTCAACAAGAATTAAATGAATATTTAATTATTCATTTAACGATATTTCGAAATGTATATTATATTGGAAAATCAGATTAAGGACATTAATTAGTGGAGGAACATTGGATATAAGAGGCAGTTAATAATGATAGACTGTATTTACGACCTTATATATAAGATTTCAATTTTCTTATTTAGATTGCAAAATACGGTGAAAAATGTTCTATTTATTTATAATATGTATCAATAAAATAGCGCGGTGAATATATTATTCGTTCGGGACTTAATGTGTTTGGATCTCTTTTCAAATGCTTCGCTTCGTTAGATGGATCTCTATTCAAATGCTTCTTGCAACTTCGTTAGAGATTTGATATTTCAGGGTGTTTCAGAGAAGCTGGAGGCTCTAAATTATCTGAGTCTCTTGGCCGGGAGGCCGATTCACAGGAGATTATTGGTCGCATTTTTCTTCTCTCTCCCCCCTCGCTATCCGCTCGAACGATCGATTTATAGGCGAATGGAACGACGGTCAATCAATTACGTTGCCAATCTGTCAATCTCTGTGTAACTCTGTCTGTCGTTTTGATGGTCTTACGGTTTTTCAATCTATGGGTATATGAATCATTTTATCAATTTGCCGAGCTGATTATGTATGTCCGGATCTACAGATTTCCAAGAATTTCAGCTTCCGGGCCGAACTGTTACCAAACAGGAACCAAACTAATACCAAAATGCTACCAAACAGCAACCAAACTGCTACCCCTCTGCTGCCGAGCAGCAACCAAACGGCGACCAAACTTCCCCGGGGTGGGGTTGCAGTTCGAGCTTTGCAGCTGGAATGCCGAATACGGTCCCTTCCACATGGCCTGGACTCCAGTTCTTCTTCTTGTTCTTGAGGATCAGCGTCTTGATTGTCCTGATTCAGAAGTTCTGCTGGTGCGTCGCTGCGTGCTTGTGCAGTAGCGGGCTGCTGTGTCCTACAGTCGGCTGAAGCTGCGGAGGTCTCAAACTGCAGCGCGGAATCTGCTGACAAGTTTGATTGTGAGAGATTTCTGTGAAAACTCAAAGCATTGTGCGACGTAAATATGTACAAACAGTGCTAGAGCACAACGTGCGACAGGCTTGAAAAAGAAAACATCGAAGGCTATAACGTGAATGACAGTGCAGGGTACACCAGAACGAAGTTAGACGCAACGCGTGGCACGCTTGAAGAATGAACGTGTCAAGTACCGCTACAAAACGACAGTGTGGAGCGCAACGTGCACACTAAGGAGAAAGCATCGACCCCGCAACACTCTTGAAGGCTGAAAGCGTCCATGACCATAATCTGAATCAACAGTTTTAGGCCCAAATGAGGAACATGTGGCATCGTTGTGTTTCGCACGTTCTGTTGTCTTCGTGTCCTTCTGTTTGGTTCTGCTGTTTGTGTTGTTCTGTTCTACTGTGGGTTCTGTTGACTGTGTGCTGTATTAGTCCTCTTGGTGTTATCCGTTCTTTCTGTTCTGGATTTGCGCATCATCGTTGCCGCCGCTTTCCAGCCTGGTTTGGAATTAGTCAGCGCGTTGAAGCTGCTAGCCTGGCTGTCTGTGGCTGCGCCACTCTGTTCTAGCCACGCCTATCACCGTGCCAGTCCTTGTGCCAATCCCCGTTCCAGACGGTAGACCTATGATGAGCGCTTTCCTCGTCCATTAACATGCATCTATATGCCATCGTCCGTGTGACTACATCAGAATGCTTTGAGCCGTGTATTGGGACAGCGGCGCTCCGCAGCCATTCTATGCGTGTGACTTCCCTTATGAAGTTCAAATGAATAGCAGCTTTTGCGCAGACCGCTATTCCACCATGGCGGTACATACCGGCGTTAAACTTGCCTGATCGGCGCTCTCAAACTAGACACGCGATAGTTGGCAAAGCTGCAATCGGTATTGGCATCATGCTAAAACAACTGGACTGCAAAAGACTCCGAATCTGCAACAAGATCTAGGGCACAAGCAATCACTGGCACGTTTGGAGGTTGCGCAACGCGGACTGAAGAGACGAGGAGCTGAGCGGCTGAGCAGACTGGCGGCGCTGCGTGATGAATTTGCGCTGCAGGTCTTGGCTGGACGAGAAGCATTAGCAGGCGAAATCTTTGCATTGTTCCGGTCTGTCATCTCGACCTGGTTGGACGCAGCCACAGGGCCAGGTGACCTGAAGGCAAAACCTTCGCATCACTTTGGCTGTTGTGTGTGTTTCGATGCACTTCTGATGACCTCGGACCTGGAGCTTACTCGGCGCAGGCAACCCTTGTGATTTTTGTTTGGGTGACGCGTACGTGCTTGCGCGAACACGAGTCTGGCTTGCACTTACACTTCTCACCAGACCATGGACTGTAGTCGAAGTATATTGCTTCACAACTGGGAAGCGCTGCCGCCTCCCCAGTAGCAGATCTTTTGTAGCTCTCCAAGGCACACGTTGAAGCACTATTCCCGAAATCTTCCATCGGCTTTGCGCAGTTTGAAGACCAGTTCGATCAGTCAGATATGCTTCGATAAGCTGCGGACCGCGCATCCCGTTGAATGACGGTAGTGAATCTCTGCTGTGTCCAAAGAGACGTGTGATGTACTTATCGTACGCCTGCCAACTGACGGATTGTGAAAACACATAGACGGGCCCTTGCCGACGCAGCGCTTCCAAAGCTTGAAGCGAGGACGACGCCGGCGCGAACGAGTCCACACTTCCTGAATGACTGCTTCTGCTTCTTTCAACCTTCTTCCAATTCGATTCTTGAGGACGCGAGACAGAGAAACTCGTCTAGCTTGCTGCGTGTCACTTGGGCCGACTGACCGTTTGAGTCAACGCACTTTGCTTACAGAGGCAGTTCGGAGAAAAAAACATTTGTGATTGAAACCTGTTTTGGCCACTGAGCTTCGGAGTTAAAGCAAGGGCCGCCCCAGCCAAAAAATACAAAAGGAGAAAAGTACAGCGTCTGTGATTCTGTTCAAGGGAAGCCTACTTGTGTGGCTTTTTTGCATGTGCCACTTCACGCAACGTGCTGATGCATCTGTCAGGTCTGAAGCTGAGGTACTTGATGTTGCCTGTAGCCTTCTGGTGTGCGCGTTCATTGAGAAGCTTCCTGCCTGATTCCAGGGAGTCTTCGATGGAGACTCCGACCGAACTGCTGCGCAACTTTGCGTGGGTCTATCCTTTTCAGCCTCTGACACATACTTCGACACGCCCTCGTCAGTTGGAGTCGCAGTTGGAGGCTCAGTTCAAGAAAGATGAGGAGAAGTGCGTGATGATTGCGAATTGTGGCCTGCCGCCCGGCGCTGTGGTGATGGCGAAGTCCGGGCTGCAGCGACGGGTGCGATTGAGAAGCCGAACAATGACCATGGGGTAAATTTCTATACCAAGATCGTGATCCAGGATAGGCCCGATTTTCCAGGGCCAGAGGAACTTGTTGAGACAACGCGCGTCGACCAGGCCTCCATTGAGGTTTGCTTTAGCGTCTGAGTTGATATTTTGCAGACCCACCGTCGCGTCAAGATCAAGCAGCGGCGTGCAAAAGCGGCGCTTCCTCCAAGGTCTTGTGGCTTAACGCCGGCGCCTTTGGTGTGTCATCGGCCAGTTATTGCTGGACACGTTTGTTTGCCTGCGTGGGGCGCTGGACCCTGAGAGTGTTGTGCGGCCGCTGAAACGTCCAGATTTTTTTACGTTGACGACGTTCACATTGGTGAAGGGTCCTGAAAAGTTTGTGCGCGTGTGGGTTCTCGTTCTGGCTTACGAAGTCTTGGGTGCCCCCTTCAGTTTTCGAAAGCTTGGTGGGGGCCCTTCGGCTGATTCTATTGGTTACCGTCTCTCCTATCAAACCTGGACCGTGGGCATCTTGCGGATTGACTCTCTTGCGGTCATTGGTTTCCAAACTATGGGTCGTGCTTTCGCAAACTTTGTTGGCAGGGCTAATTTCATGGCACGGGTGCTTACTTGGATGAAGCCTTGCGTGGCAACGTGCAGTGGGCCTCCAACCTCGGCTGAGCTCTTGGCGTCGTATAATGCGTGTTTGGGTCCGCGATTGCTTGAGGGTCATGGTTTTGGTCAGGAGTGACAACCAGTCCACTCCTGCGCTCAGCAGAAAGGGATCACATCTCGCTGGCCTCTCATGGCTTTGCGCTTGCGTGCAGATGTTCGATTCCCATGCTGAGGATCATCCGGTCAGTCGAAGTGAGAAGGTGGCAACTCCTTGGTAGCCGGGCGCGGCTCTGCTAAAGTAGGGGGTCTACCCGTCTTTCAGTGTGGCCGTCTCCCGTCGCAAAAAAAGTTACCAGTCTCGTTGCCGCTGCAAAAAAGGTCACTGTCCGAGAGGTTTGAGTGCTAACCCAGCTATCCCTATTGTGATCCATGCTTGTACCAGGTGGCAGAGTTCTGGCGGAATCTGCGCATCCCGCGTTGCAGCATTGTTTTCTGTGTGCGGGATAGAATCACAAATGCTCGAGAGATGTCCAGGGCCACCGCTAGACCGCCCGCCACCTCACTTGGTTGATTGCCAGCCTTGCGACTGTTGATATTCAGGGCTTGGGCTTTGTGTTCAAAGTTTCGCCGGCTTGGGGCGCCCGGGCTCCACCAGTCATCCCGTGTGAAGGCGGTGACGATGGAAGCTATCCACGGTGCTGCTTGTTTGTGCGTCACATTCAACGCCAGATGCGGGGTCCCGCCTTCTTGCTCGGGATGTTGCTCGGGATGGTCTGCAGGGCCTGTTGAATGTCCTGCTGGGAGAGAACCTGACCAACGTGCGCATTTAAGAAGAAGGTGGGGATCCCTGTGCGCCCGAATATTATTGACGAGCTGTTGCCACTGCCTCCTGCTGAGAATCCAGGATGTGTCTCTGTCGGTCCCGCGTCTGCGGGCGGCCCTTATTTCTCTTGTGAGCAAGCGTGTCCATCAACTTAAAAGCACCATTGATGTTACGATTGTCGGCGTTGTGTCGGACATCATTGAGAATAGCAAGCAGTCTGAGGCGGCGGAGTCTTCTGCGTAAATTTCTCCTGGGCTTGACCAGTTTGTGAGAGAAAATAACTGCATATGTCTCCACGCCTGAAACATGTTGCACAAACTGTGTCTCCTGAAAGATCGAGCCTTGTGCAGATGCTTCCAGGCCTGAGCCAATGTTGCTTGGAACTCCTCGGACTGCCACTGCCGCTGACCGTCCCCATGACGCACAGGTGCGCTTGCTGCAATGGAGCGCTGAATACTGAGGATAGCCTGGTCAACTTCCTCGGTGCATCGGTGCAAGTCGGACTGCTCTGCAATGCCTGCTCAGGCATGGACTGGGCTGGTGCTGCTTGTGCCTCGATGTGGCGCGTGAGATCATGCCTGCTGGGGCCCCTTGGCCTTGCCGGACTGCTGCCCATAATTCCATATCCTCCACTTTTTAGGGACAGGGACACGTGCAAGCAAAGGAACATGGTAGCCGCCACCCCGAGCAGCCAGCAGCGGAAAATCATGGCTGCCTGATTGGAGGCATGAAGAGGTAGTCGAGCTGTGACCAAGTACCTGTTCCGCAGTACGTGTAAGGGTACGGATCATGGAAGGTATTGACCGCCGCTAGCCCATGCGCATGTAATATATCCATAGGTTCATGTTCATCTCTGCTATCCCGATAGCTTGATTGCGTGACCGCCAGTGGTCCCGCAGCGATAAGTGGAGCTGTGTATTCATGTCGCCGAAGACCTCCTGATTTCGCGCCGGCAGGCCGTCCAATCACCTCATGAGGGCGTGCCACGCTGCTTTACG
Organism: Symbiodinium pilosum; assembly: GCA_905231905.1. Lineage (NCBI taxonomy): Eukaryota > Dinophyceae > Suessiales > Symbiodiniaceae > Symbiodinium > Symbiodinium pilosum. Next base: position 115,737 of record CAJNIZ010043793.1, read on the forward strand.
TTGAGTAGTGAGAGGATCCACTGGACCATGCAACCAAACTTTCTGGTAAATGTTGATGATGTCAATCCCTCCTTCGCTAGAATACATGCGTGTGTGTTGGATTCGCCATCTGCCAGAGACGTGATATCTGCCATTGTTCCAGTCTTGTACCATTGGCAAATGCGTTTCCTGAATACAGCAGAATTGCACACTTGCTGTAGCCTGCGGAATGCAAGGCATATGTCCGAAACATGCTGCCAAAATGGCTTTGCCATTTTGGCTCATCTGGGGCCTGTGGTCCATTGTGATTTGAAACGCTCCCGCTTTCATTTTACTTCTACTCTGTGAAGTCATGGCTTCCTCATCCTCCGTGCCTGCTGACGTTGCGGCAGCGACTCGGAGTGGATTGAGAGTGCGCGCAGTTTTTCTTTTTGTTTAATTCTCATTACTGTTTTAAAAGGCGCGCCCGGCGATGTTAACCGTCTTCCCAATCGGCAGAACCTTGGAGTTGCCGCTGCCAGCCAAGCTCTTGCGCAGACTAACTGGACCCAGGCTTCCCTCAAGCGCGTCCTTGAAGTGTGCGTGCTGGCTAAGAGGGAGGCGGAGCACGAGGACAGACTTTAAGGTCAAGTAGAGTTGCAAGGGCCAAGGCGTTGGCTACAACTGAGCCAGCTGCAGCCCGGCGCCCGCGACCATGTGACCTCATGTGGTCCAAAGTGCCTTCAGGCGTGGGCAAAGCAGAAGGTGGAGGGCCAGAGGCGCTCTGCAACGCAAGTGATAGCCGATCGAGGCGGACGGCGTCGTGTGGCAGCTGGTCTACACAGCCGATGGCAGCACGAGGCCGACGCACGACAGCTCTGAGAAGTGCTTTGCGGAAGGTTTGATGAGATTGCGTTCGGTGACAAGGCGGAGGCCGAGCCCCCCTGGAAGGCTGATGATCAGGTGCCGGGGCAGGAGCAGAAGGTTTTCCATCCAAGTTTGCTATCGCTACGAAGTTGCAGGCCCAGATGTATGAGGTGGAGGGCAAGACCAAAGCACCCACGGAGGCCAAGGTCCTGGCGCCCCAGTTAGTTGGTAGTGCTGCGCGAGCTCCAGATATGTGGAGGACAGCCAGGCCAAGAGTGCCTCCATCATTGACAAGTTAAATCCGGTCCTTGCTTAAGAGAAAGTTCCCCAGATTCCTGGCAGCAACTTGGACTGCTGACGCGGTCTCCGTCTGGCCCGACAACCTCCGCAAGGCCATGGAGAATGGCGTCTTCCTTCCGGAGTCGTTGATGCAGACATGAATGGACGTCTCGGAGCTGGAGACCGGAGCATAAGCCATGTCATGATGAGCAACATCGGCAGCACACCCTGGGGTTGTGATGCAAAAAGGATCTGAAAGATGCAATCCAATGACCCGTTCGAGGGCCGAGACCATAAAGCTCGCCTTAAATTGCGAGGCCCCAGCACCTCTGGAGATGGACCTCCGCGTGTCCTTCACGCAGTGGCGAACTAGTTCGTCAACTGGCTTGCCCAGAACACGTACTTGGTGCGAAGCTAAGGCAGAGCAGTACAATGTTGAGCTTTTGTAGGCTCCGGCCTTCAGGCTCGCTCCAAACGCCTGGACAGAAGACACGGATATGGGCCGAGCAGGCACCTCCCAAGCTGCGCAGATCTGCTCATAAAACCTGATACGTGAATCATTGGAGGCACGTGTTGTGTTCGAAAGCAAATCATCGTGAAGGGAATGTAGGGCTGCTTCCCTTTTTTCAGGTCTGGCTGCTGCGAAAGCCTGTCCCGCCGAGGCCTGCTGATTAGTGCCACTTGGGCACTCCCTTATACAAAAGCAATGCCGCGTTGGCCGGAATCTCCTGTAACGACGCTACCCTGCAGTCAACGAAAACAGGCGCAAACTCGGAAAGGCCTAAGGCGCCTAGCGGCTCCCAAAGTTGAGCAGCCATGGGGCCAAAACTGCGGAAAAAATGCGAAGGTCACGTCTCGTGTGCCATGCTAAGAACTGAGGTGGCAAACCCTGCAAGTCCTGTCCTCGGGGCAGCCGTCCGCCGCCAAGATGTGTCGCAAGCTTTCGCTCGCTCCCCCAAATCTAGGGACTAGCGCAATCAACCACAGGGACCTACGGCCAAAGTCGAACTCAGCCTCGGGAATCCCTCTAATGGCATCCCTGAGCAACAAACAACCAGGATGAAAAACGGCCTTCTGAACTGCTCTATCTCCGTCGCAATGCAAACTTGTAAGCAGATCCAGAAAAGGCGCCAAGATGTGACAATCATGCTGCCTGGCCCGGCTCCACACCTCTATCAGGGAATGTCGGATCTCCTCGAACGCGGCGTCCAAAATGCCATGGAAACCGAGGCCAGAAGTCCTGCCCAAGTCTTCCGCAACCTGAACGGCCATAATCCGCTCCCTCTCACTGGAGGCAGCAATGAGCTAACCTTGGTCTAACTGCTTCTCAAAAGAATCAGGCAGCTCGAGCCCACGCTACACGTGAACCCGAGCTGCAGCTATGTGACATGTTAATGCGCGCAGGCTTGTGCTCCCATACAAGGTTGTTGCGGAAGACCTGGCGCACGCGGTCCAGTTGCGTCGGCTCGAGGGTTCTTTGCGTTTTCACGCCCTCGCGCTGCCAGCCATCAATCGTCACCTTCCGGCGAGTGCGAAGGGGCCTTTCTGCAAGCTCCGGTATGCGCTTGGCCTGGGTGAAGCCAATTTGGCCCGGCACAAAGCTTGAACTGGCGTATCAGAAGGGTGTCGCTTCCCTGCAATTGCAGGGGAGGGGCTTGGGCATGCCCGAGACATGGATGTTCTTGATCCATCTCCTTAGCCGCTTGAGCACCTGCGCCAGTCGCATGGCCGCGAAGGCCGAAGTCTTCGCAGTGTAGCCAGTCTCCCCATCGCGGAACTTGAGCTGAGCAGGCGAGTCTACTGATCCGCGTCTTCCCATCTGTCTGCAACATCTTCAATGGTGGTGTAGCCATCTTCTGCCAGTTGCTGTTGGATGTAGTACCGAACCTGCCTCTTCGTGAAGAGCGCGGCAACCGAGCTGTGGAATTCCGCAATCTTATCCTTGTAGGGGTCAGGAATCGGGTCAGGAGGCTTGGCAAGCTCCTGTCTGACCTTTTCAGGGCCGCCCAAACACGGGTTAGGGAGGTTGGGTTTCAAATCACAATGGCAGATGTGTTCCAGACATATGCTTTGCATTCCGCAGGCTACAGCAAGTGCGCAAAAGTCAGATCATGATCACCGAAACCACAGTATAAGCAACAGCGCACTCTCGCACCCTTGTGAAAGCGTAGTGGAGAGTGGCGGCAGTGGCTGTGTCTCCCTTAGTTCCATTCATCAAAAGGCCCACTGGCACCATCACACTCAGGGCCAAGAACACCTGTGTGTTCCGGGGCCTCAGGCCCAAACATATCAAAGAAAAGGGCCGGAGGCGACATATCGAAGGAAGGACAGGCCAGCCAAAGCCGCAGGATGCCGCGCTGAGCTAGAAGGCCTAGAAATAAGGCCAAGGTAGTCCGTACTGACCGTCGGGATCAAGAAGTCGATGTTTTTGAGGTGCTTGATGCCCTGGAAACGCCTCCAAAGAGCAAGCAACGGAGACCACCAGTCGAGGCCTGTGAAGGTGTACTTGGGGCAGATGAGCGTGACTGGCTTCTTCTTCATCTTGTTGATGACCCTGAGCGTATGCGTTGAAATGTGCTGAAGGTCACTGAAACGGGTCTTGGCGCCAAGCTGGAACCTGCTTTTTGGAGAACCACTTCAGAGTGTCCCACACTTGCTGGAGCTTGCTGGAGGTCGGTTCCTTGTAGCGCATCGTGTTGAGGAGGTCTCGTCTCTCAAATCTGCTTCTAAGATGATTTAGGTCAGACAAGAGGGCCACTTGGCCCCCCTTCGCGATCTTCAAAAACAGCTGGACCAGGCAATCCGGGAGGCCCTGGTCAGCAAGGAAGTCGCGTATGACTGTTCAGAGGCGGCCCATGAACCGCGCGAAGACCGAAAGGTCCGGTCTGTTCTTAGTGAAAGCCAATGCCACAAAGAATTCACCATCGCTCTGCGTGGGGCTGATGCTCCTCTCCCTGAGTCTGGACAGGAGATGTTACCAAACGGAGTTGGCCTAGCTAACTCAATTTGTTCAAGTCCTGCCGGGGCAAGTGAGACGCTGCTCAAAACAGAAAGAAAGGAAAAACTGGCAGATATGTCGCGCGCAGACAGGAACATGAAACCACACACGGACTGTCAGAAGCAAGCGCGCAATCCCTCGGTCAAACCCTCTTTTTGCAGATGAGCATCATGGAGAGCCTCCGGAGCCCTGTCGCGCAATCAGGGCCAAAGGCGCCTGGAGTGGGAGAGGGCCCACACAGCCCCCCTTTACGTCGCAAGCAAGAACAAAATTTTTGGCCACACCTCGAACCGGTGCAGCTCCCAGCCCCAAATAGAGGGGCCAGGGCACCCTCGAAAAGCCACCATCAAGACTCCTTCTAGCGGTTGAGGAGGTGGAGCAGACTGTGCGCTTGGCTGCCAGCTTCTTTGAGGCCATCCTTCTCCGGACTGGGTTCTCCGCGCCGGACAAAACGGGACCGGCTAGAAGCTTCTAAAAACCTGCAGCTGCGCCGCCAGCTGTCGCTTGTCACAGATGGCCCACAGGCGCTCCTTGTGCTGTCATGGACCAGCGCAGGTGGGAGGTCCATGATCTCCGTGGGCGTGCGGGAGTTGCCGGTGTCTGTGGCCTGGTATACTGTTTTTTTTTTAGCGCAGCCGATCTCTTGTCCTTCCTGGCGCGCGCGCCTTCACAGTCATCGGCGTATGGCTCTAAACCACATAGAGCTGCCATACATTGCTGAGGAAGCTACGCGTATTCCAGGTGGACACCTCCGTGACTTATGTTTCTGGCATATCGCCACAAAGAAGGCCCCCTTGTCAACTCCCGTGGGTCCTCTCCAACAGCCAGAGAGCTCTCCCTCCGGCATGTTGCGCGCCCAGGCGGGGAGCGTCAAAGCCCCATCCCGCTTCGCCCGGCGGCCACCGCACAGACTCAGCAAAAACTTGGCGTTGCTGTAATAGCTGCATGGAGGCATCCGCGTTTAGATTGACCAGCCTCTCCGTGAATGAGGACCGATTGGAGGCGACGCTGGTCATTGCGGTCAGCAAGACTGACACCCGCGGGGAGTCAGCGTCCCGTACCCTGGCTTGCGCATGCAATCATCGTGCAGAAGTTATGCCCATTTCATGCCTGTCTGCGACATCGTTGTAGGGAGTCACCTTCACAGGATTGCCCGCTCTTTCCGGCGGATGAGGACTTGGCAGTGGCTTCGCAAGCTCAGATGGTCGTGGCGATGCGGGGTGTCCTGGCCGCTTGCGGTGTCGACTTGTTTCAGACCCTGGAAGACGGGCGACAGCTACACAAGTATGGCGGGCATTGCGCCCGAGCTTCGGGTGCACAATGGTTGCACACCATGATTCAGGCCTTGGGCCGTTGGTCTTTTCAGGCCGTACTCAGATACATTCAAGATGCTCCGCTCCAGGTCCTGCCAAGAATCGCTGCAACAACCTTGCTTCAGGGAGCTCAGTCTTGGGCAGAGTCGTCCTCGGTAGGTCGTCCCGCGTCGGGGGCAGATGGGGCAGGCGATGCGGTGCAAGAGCAGCCGCGCAAGAAGGGCAGGCGGCCACAGAAAGCCCGGCTCCAGCTCAGGCCAACGAGGGGCCTGATTTTGTGGTGGTGCAGCCGGGCGCGGCTGATTCGCAGCCTCCAGACGTAGAGCAGGTGGAGTCTTTGAGGACCAGTGTGGCTGCGCTCAAGCTTGCGGTCCAGGACGTGGAGACCTTCATCGCCCGCAAACATCACAAGCCTGCGGTTTGCGAGAGAGCTAACGCACCAGCAACTTGGAGGAGCGTTTGCGGCTGGCAGTATGGGCGTGCTAGGTTTCACCGAACGTTCGGTCTAGTTGATGGTGCCAACCTTTGCAAGCGTTGCTTTGCTGACAGCTCAGTGATTGCCAGTAGACACGAGCGGGGGCAGCGCATCCTCCTTGTCATCGTCCGAGTCCTGACCTCTGCGTTTGGCGCCGCAGACAGTCTTGTGAAGAGTAAATTGAGTCCACTTTCGCATGCCTTCATTTCTCTGTCTCATGTCCTTTACCCACTCGTGTGGCAGGAGCTGTGGCACGAGCGCATCGACCTTGATCGCGTCGGCGCTGAGATCCAGGCCTTCTGGTTGGAGTTGACACGTCCCCAGTCGAGTCTCACAGCGGGACATTGAAGAACTCGGATAGGATGAGGGCCCGAGTCATGTTGGACCATGCTTGGAACTTGGGCCTCAAGCCTCATTTTCCAATTTTGTGACAGACAGTTGTGGGCGCATAGGACATAGGCCGGAACCCAGCGGGCGGTCTCCGAGCCTCTTCAAGTCACGTACCCAGCGCGAGCGAGTGTCTGGATGGTCAACCTTGTTGCACCCAGCTGGCGGGCAACCAAGGTAACCCTAGGGAGGCAGAGATTCACCGGGTCGCGGGCCACCCAGTGAAAACATGCTGCGTTCTCGATTGCATGCTGACATGTCCTTCACTAAAGCGTGTGTGAGTGTGAGTTGCACATGTCTCCCTTTTTCGTAGCCGCGCTGGTCACTCGTTGCTTTTGCAGTTTTGGGGCTCGCGCCCAGGTTGACTGTCATCCCCCTTGGATGTGTCATGCTGCAGGCTTCTCAGGTCACTTGGCGGTTACAACCGTGTGGCGTCTGCCACCCTGAGTGCAATGCCCATGTTGACTATGGCCGAGCTCGGGGTCAAAGCAGGGGCGGGCAAGCTGGTCATGGAATATTTGGAGTGCCGTGGCATCCTGTCTGTTGGCGCATTAGCATCCACAGGCAAGGACTACGAGAGCGCCATCATCCAGCCGCTTTTTTGCTGCTACGATGCAGCTGGACGCAAGTTCGAGCTGGCGCCCGCTGACCAACCCATCGCAAAAGCGATGCTCAAGTGTATGCGTGTGCTTGCATGTGAGGCCCTGCGTCAGTCTACTCCGGCAGCTTCCAGCGTACCGGTCGCGACATCGTCTGCGGCCGTGGCGACCTCTCCAAGGTTGGAGCGACCGACAAAGCTCCGAGAACATTTTGCCACCGAATGTCTGGTCGGATGCGATCAAGAAGTACAATTCAGTGTGCTTAGCTGGAGTCCCGAGGGAATTTCCTGAGAGGACATTGATAGGTGCTGAAAGCGTGTTAGCGCGCCTCCATTGGGAGCATTCGTGCTCGAAACTTTATACTCCCGTTGAACTAGGAGAACTCTTGAGCAAACGTTCCTTTATACTGCTACAGGAGAAGTCAATATGTTGGCGACGCGCAAACGCAAAGCTAAGCTTGAGTACAATGAGGGCGACGGCCTGGAAGCAACAGAGCCCGAGGCTTGGGAACCACGCAGTCCATGGTCCATAACCGACGGCCTGGACTCCATCAGGTGGTGCTACGTCCTGTTCGAGATCGGAGAAGAGCGGCAGGTGCGTAAGTTCTTCGATGATATGGTCCGGCGCGTCAAATCCAAGACCCAGAAGCTGGAACAGTTCCGGGAGTACTACTCGGCAGCGAGTTGGACTTTATCATGATGCTCAGGGTCGGGAAAACCTTTCAGGAAGCCTCCGACTTCGTGCTACAGGATATGGCCACTTGGAATGAGCGCATGGCTAAGGAGGCCAAATCGTCCCCCAAGAAAGAGGGCGACGCCGGCAAGGGTGGTCGCGGACGCGGCCGTGGCAAGACATGGACGAGGACTCAGACATGGCAGTGGCAGCAGCAATGGCAAGGCGATAAATGGCAGTCTCAAGGCAGGGCACCTTGGCGTAGCCGCGAGACTTCAAACCAGGAGTAGGGAGCTCGGCGCGTTGTTGTCTGACAAGGTACCCGGCTAGTGTCCTCAGGTCAGCGCTGAGCCTCCATTCATGCCAGAGGCGTGGGACAAGTGGACGCCTCAAGCAGGTTCTTTTTCAGGGACAACAGCAACAGCCTCATCCAGTCGTGGGGCAAGTCCAGCCGCGAAAGAGCGCCGCATCATGGTCAGGACTGCGGGGACCCTCGGCCACCCCAGTGCTCGGCCTTCAGGATTGCCCAGACATAATGGCGTTGGGTCAGCCGCCTTGTTGCTGCAGTCCTTGGGTGTCAAGATTAGAGCTTGCTTCGAGTGGGAGGTGGACGCCAGCAAACGTAGGGGAGACTCACGATGACATCGACTCTCTCATGCATGAAACCAGTCGGCGAGGCATACCCGTAGCGTCAAACCTGAAAGAGTACAGCCCCCTGGCAATTAGACCGTGCGAGGACATGCCGTCGCATTGGGAGATTAGTAGTGAGCTTCAGCGCCCACTCTTGCAGACGCCACGTCTCTCGAGAGCCCTGGAGTTGACCATCTCTTGCATGAAGGACAAGGGTCAGGACCTTCCTAGTTGTCGTGCTCGCACCATACAGGCGGTGAGCAAACTTTGCCAGGGCCTTCAGGAAACCGCTGCAGCGTGGTTCAAAACCTTGTCGCCGCACGTTGCCGCAGCTTACACTTTCGATGAGGGCAAGCAGATTGTTCAAATACCTCTGCTGATGCATTTGCTCCGAGGTTGTGGATACGGGGACGCAGACAACCTGGAGAATGATCTCAATTGAGGCTTCCCGTTGATTGGGACTTTGCGTAAGCCACCTGGATGGCACCCTAGGACGGACTCTTTATATCAAAATCCAGTGTCCGAAGAAACGAACAGAGCACACATTCAGACCAGGGCCAGGCAGTCCAGGCCCGACCCAGAATGGAGGACCAGGCTGGATGACGTCTTGCAGGAATGCAGTTAGGGCCGCGTGGACGGCCCGTTCGCCGCGCCTCAGGGATGGGGGTTTTCTGCAGTCCCTGTCCTTTCATGCAAAGGGTTCGACAAGCTTTTAGAGCTGCCTGCTGGGCCACATTACGGAGCATTCGCATTCAGTGTTTGCCAGGAAGGTAGCGATGGGCAACGTAAAGTCAGACGTCGTGAGGACTACCGACAGAGTCATCACAATGACACCGTCCGCGCTTCGGACAAACCACCTCATGACTGTGTGAATGCCTATGTTCAGGTTATACGGACCTTCTCCTTGCACCAGGATAGAGTCTTGATTTGGGGCCAGGACATGCGGGCCGCCTGTTCTCAATACCCAGTATAGAGGAGCCAAACCACGCTTACTTGTTGCTGGTGTTGCCTTGCAGAACGGAAGATGCCATCATCTGGCTTTCGAGGTGTATATTGCTCACACCCTCCATGCATTATGTGGACGATGTGGGCGGTGCAGAACCTGCCCTGTCGGCGCCATCAGCCTGCTGGTCATTTCGCAAATTGCGCGACCTCCTGGCGTCAGAGTTATAAGCTTAGCAAGGAGGCAAGGAGCAGCTGCCGGCACTAGTTCAGAAGCTGCTCGGGGTCTGGCTGGCGAACACGGGAAGCTACCTGGAAGTCAGACCGGATGAGCTTCGGCAGCATGGAAAGGCGTGTCTGGTTCCCATACACGCCCGCGTTGCAGTCAAGCGTGCGCTTTGAACAGCGGGCTCCGTGCGGCACTGCTCACGCTGCTGCGCCTCTTACACGAGCCCTTGGTCCTGCAGATACCGTTTGGGGGTGACGCAGGAGAGCACATCCATCATATACGCTGATGCTTTCTTCTTGCAGACGTGGTGGCGGGCCGGTGGCCACGCCAAGGGGCGCAGACGCTTCAGAACGGCTGGGGCTTCGTGGTGAGGACCGGTAGGCGAGTGACATACGCTCATGGCTCGGTGCCTGCGGACATCATTCAGCTTTACAGCTCGAGAAAAGCTTTTATCTATTTTCTTGAAATCCATGCCCAACTGTTGGTTCTCTTGACCAATCGGTTTTCCCTTAATCGGTTCTGGATCAGTTTTATCGATAACCAGGCAGGACGCAGCGCGTTGCTGAAAGGATTTAGAGGTAAGTAGTAAGGAACCGGCAGTGAACAACTTGCTCGCCTTTTACTGGTGCTTGGCAGCGGGATTGGGTTGGCGTGGGCGCTTTGAGTATGTTCGCAGCTCGTGCAATGTCTCAGATCCTATCTCGAGGGGAGATCTTCGCATCGCTCATGAGGCTGGCTGGATCCAGCTTCGACGAGTGGTGGGGCATCTTGCGCTCCGTAGCCTCTGACATGCTGGTGGCCACAGGGGAGGCAGTGGAGAAGGCTTTGCGCCTCAGTTGGCATTTCCAATGATGGGTTTCTCTGGGTTGCTGCGCTCGCCTCTGCGCGGAGTGGGCTGCAAGCTAGTGCGGCTGAACAGATGCAGCCCCGTCCTTTGAGATGGGCGTTGCCAGATTCAAGCATCCAGAAAAGACCGCCTCATCGAGAAAAGGAGGCGTGTCGCTTATGCTGTGAGCGTAGTGCCATGTTTGGGAGCACAAGCCTGTGCGCATTAACATGTCACATAGCTGCAGCTCGGGTTCACGTGTAGCGTGGGCTCGGGCTGCCCGATTCTTTTGAGGCCCACCCACGGCCACCCTTTTGTACTGGTGAGGTAGTGTCTTGTACGTTCGGCTTCGCCTTACGTTTTCCACTTGACGGGCGTGCTCTGAACAGATGCAGCCCCATCCCCTTGAGATGGGCATTGCCAGATTCAAGCACCCAGGAAAGACCGCCTCATCGAGAAAAGGAGGCGTGTCGCTTATGCTGTGAGCGTAGTGCCGTGTTATGTGAGCACGCTTGCCTTTTCGCAGTTCAACCAATCTGATGCCAGAAAGCAGCGCCTAGATTCTTGGTACTCCTGGTTCTGGGAACCGAACATTGCAGGCCGCTCTCCGCAGCCGGGTGACCGCGCTCTGCTCTTTGCAGAGCGCAACGCATGGGGGCGCACTCATAACCTCATGTTTGACGGGCCCACGCTCAACGACGCTATAAAAGAGGTGAAGCAAGACCTCCTGTTTTGGCGGCGAGAGGTCTATGAGCGTGTGCGTCATCCAGATAAGGGCGCGCCGCCCCCTGGTCGGGGAAAAGGCAAAGGCAAGGGCGGCAGTGGGTTTGGACACCCAGTTCATTAAGCAGGGGTCCAGGGTGGGAGCAAAGGTGGCAAGAAGCAAGCAGTCAGCGAAAGGCGGCAATAAGGACGGCTCTCCGGGCTGGCCCCAACATCGGGCCCGTAACGCGTCCAAAATATGCAGTTCTGCAGGGTACCGCGAAGAAGCCCTGCAAACTGTGGCCGCTCCCGCAACTGCCCAGACCCCTTCTCTCCCCATCAAGAAGTTTCCCCCAGTAATGAAGAACGGTTGTTTGCAATGCATTGGCCAATGAGCACTCGCAAGAGAACTGCCCTTGTAAGTGAGGGTCCCCACCCACGGGCGCCCTTGGCCCGTGCTTGCGCCCCAGGCTTGCTGAGAAACCGGTCGGATCTGGATCAGGGGCGAGTCACGGAACCCACGGCGGCAAAAGACAACGTCTTCTGGAAGAGTTTCAGGATGCTTGCAGAAAATCCAGAGATGAATCCGCTGGCGGAGGTTGCCAGCTGGGACCCCATCCGGTTGGCCACTCAGCTGGAGGAATATGAACGAGTGCTGTACGAACAGGGTGCTCCTCGGCGCAACTATGCCGAAACCATCAACATTGTGATCCAACAATTTCCGCGTCGGAAGACTCTTCTGGCCAGACCTTGGAGGCTTCTAACAACTTGGGAAAGCAGTTCCACTACCTCTGCTGAAGGCTGTGGCTGTGACAGCGCCGGCGTGGCAGTGGATACGTCTTTCCATCATGTTGTTGATCGGCTTTTACGCCTTACTGCGACCCTGCGAGCTCATTGCCTTGAAAGTCAGCGATTGTCTGTTGGCATACGACGCAATCTTCCTCCGCCTGCACCTGGTCAAAAGTCAAACACGGGGGGCCAAAATGCAGAACGTAAGATTGGATGTGCCCTTCGCGGTAGATTTTTTAAAGAAATGTTTCAGGGTCATGAATCCTCAAGAAAAGATTTGGGCTTTCGGCTCAACAATGCTCCGAACCAGACTCCAACAGGTTCTTAGGCGGTAACGCAGCGCCCCAAGCTAGTTTTGCCTAGTTCCCTTAGGCCTGGAGGAGCCACGTGCTGGTTTAGAGAGTGGAACGAGGATCTCCCCCGCCTCCAATGGAGAGGCCGTTGGTTGCACTTCAAAACGTTGGCCCGTTGTATTCAAGAGTTGGGGTGCCTCAATGTTGTGGACCAGCAAAGTCCCGCGACCAAAGCTAAGGTCCTCTGCTTAGCTAACCTTTGCGAACCGGCCTGCAAAGAAGTCGTGGTGCGAGCAGACCTCATAAGTCAGGTCGCACGGCTCGCGGAGCATGTGCAAGCCTCATACACAGCTGGATGATATGAAGTCTCCGAGGGCCCGCCCACCCTCCCGAATTGATGGTTGGGTATCCACTGTCCAGTTTAACTTCACACGGCCGTGAGACTTTGTGAATCCCCCGTGCATAGCTGCGTAAAAAGAGGCTCGGAACTCCAGCAACGTGAATGTTTTGATCAAGCAAGTCTTCGCATGCTGTTGAGATTAATGATCTGCTGGAGTTGCTTTCGTGCTCAGCCGCCACCGCCCCGCCACCTCGACTATTCCCGTTTAGTTTCACACGGCCGTGAGACTTTGTGAATCCTCCGTGCACAGCTGCGTAAAAAGAGGCTCGGAACTCCAGCAAAGTGAATGTTTTGAGCAAGCATGATTAAGTTCATGACTGATTTTTCAGGAGCCCTTCCAAGCGCTTTGCCAGTCCACGACGTCGCTTGCGTTCTGGACGTAGCCGGCTGCGCATGAGTCTGAGGACCGTGTTGTCGCACAGTTTGCCTAGTTGGCTGTGGAGGCTGTCGGCTGTCGTCCCCCGCAGTGCCACCTGTATCGTGAAGCAAACTTCGCGATGTTCCGCCAGCATCTCTATGTCGGCCTTCAATGGCTGTGACGCTTAAAAACCTGTGCAGCGCCCCTGGCTCCTTGATGTCCCGCAACGCTTTCTGTATCAGGGTCCCAAGAGTGGCCGTGCTCATCGGCTCGCGTGATGACGCCACCAGCTCCTTTTGGTGGGGTCCCAGGTTTTGTATGGCCACAGGCCGGCCTCCGTGCACTAACCTGCCTGAATTGCGGCGGTCTTCACGTTCTCGTCTTGAGCAATTTTGTGAATCCTCGCCTGCAGCTCCGTCAGGATGCACTCCATCATGAGGGCGTGAAGTGGTCGAGTGATCAGGCTGGGGTTGGTTTCCTGCAGTTTGCGACACTCTGCGCTCACACCATACGTCATCGGCAGCACCCCTCCGGGCTCCGTACTCACGAACCATGACAGTCCAGCTGCTTTGCGTTCGCCAGCTTGAGCGTCAGCTTTGCCGTCGCCTCGATCAGCTTGCGGATGTCTCTGTCCTGGTCCATGTCGTCCTACGATGTCGTTGTTGACGCCTTGCGACCCTTGCCCCGCCTGGGCACGTGGCGGTGGTTCTGGCCGTTTGTCCGGGCTCCTTTGACAGGCTGCCACTGCTGTTGGTTTCGTGGCGCTGGCTGCGGCGCTTGTCCCGCTGGGCTCATTTGGCTTCCCACTGGCAGTAGGAGTTGAAAGAAGGCGAGCTCCGCAGCATGCGCCATCAGACGTGAGGAACGAAATGAGAACCGATTGGAAACGAATAGGACAAGCAGTAACATGTGCATTAGGATCATTGGAGACCGATCCAAATAACCGATATGGCACTGTAATGTCGGCAAGCTGGGTCTTGCACAGAGTTTCAACCCAGATCTTATGTTTGCACCTAATATCTTTATGGGATTCATTTCAGGGTTGGGCGGCTGGATGAAAATTCTTCTGCACAGCACAACGGCTTCACTCACGTAACAAGCTTACATCAATAAGGTTACTTCAAGTTCATGGGGAATCACATAGTTATAGGAAACATGCGAAGACGCCTGCAAATGATGATTTTTGGCGTGTTGCAATTTTAAGTTTTAAGTGTGACATTGCAACGTAGCGCGTGTAAAAAATCAAGCTTGCCATTGTTCAGCAAAGGTTCATCAGAAAAAACATTTGTTCAACCAAGTTTGCTGTCAACATCCACTTTACAACTTTCATGTAGTACGAGTACGCTAAACACACGTTTCGCTCGTGTCATGCCTCAAACACAGGGGGGGGGGGCAACCCAGAGTTCGGGAGCTCTGAAGGTACGCGGCTGAGTGTTGGCCCGGTACAGGAATTTTGACGGCCATTGCAAGGACATGTAGCGCGTTTAGTGCGAGCATTGTGAGGGTGGCATGCTTCGTATATTTGCATGTCAGATCTGACGAAATGTTAGTGGGCGCTGCGCATCTGAGGTCATGACAGAGAAAGGTTTCCGGATAGCTTCGGAGGCATCTTATTTGTGTTCCAAATCCTATCATGTTGTCATCAACCTGGGCGTGCATTTCCCACGGACAACAGGGTGGGATGTTGTAGCATCCTGCGCAAGTTTTTCCCGTCAGTGCGTCTGCATTTCTTAAGAGCATTCTTTTTGGCAGGTGAACAAAGAGGGATGGGAGAAAGCCCAGTGACGGCTCCGGAATTTCTGCGATCATTGCAAAATGTTCGCATAATCTGCAGTGTTCAAATGCTGCATGGGTGTTGACTTGTTGGGATTGTTGTCAAGGTTTCCCATCCTCTGTGAAACATGTCTGGGGGACAATCCGTATGTGCGTAACTCAGATCAAAAAATGGCTGCTGAATGAAGACGTGAATTCCATGTGACCAAGATGCTGAACAGGTCCGAATGCAGAAGGAGGACTATGGCGTGGAATGCAAAATTTGCGTTGGGATCTCAGCATGCGGTCAACAAGCCTGAAAAACACATCAAGGTGCAATTTGATTCTGGACCATGATTAAGGTCAGGCCTTTCACCATTTTTAGATGGAAAGCTGGTACACAGGGTCGCTACAAGGCTGGTGTTTGGACTTGTTCGGACCTGCATGATGGCTTTGGGCAGCGGAAGGTGCGATACATGTAAGAGAGCATTTCGTATCCATCGCGTGACAGGCCACAGTGATCTGCCCTGGACCTAGCGACCTAGTGGTGTCTTGTCAAGCTGGTTCAATTGTGTGTTCAGCTAGAACTTTGCGAATGCACGGGCAACCTGTACTTGTTTCCTTTTGCAGCGAGGTCAAAGTTGCGCGAAGGTCAAGAATGTGTGCCAGCCTGGTACTCGGAACCAATAGGACCAGGTCCCCACATGCATGAACAACACCAGCCAGTCAGGTTCACTTCCAGCGTTTTGCGTTTTGCCGCGTTGGTACGCATAGCTTTTGTGCATTGTTTTTCAAAGCTGGGATTTTGATGATTTATTCCAACAATTGAAAGCATTACCTGACCCTTTACAAGTCTCGCTCCTTTCCGCTTTTCATAGCAGCAACTATCCTTGGCAACTTGCTCCTGTCGGTTGAAAAGGACTTGCCTGTTTGATCTCGAGTACGGTCTCCCTGTCCAAGTCAGAGACAAATACCTGGAGGAGTCGCAGTGTTGCTTTTGCCACAGGTCTCGAAGTAAATCTTTTGTTTTTGTTCTGCAGGTGAAGCGTGTAT
The DNA here is from genome assembly GCA_905231905.1 of Symbiodinium pilosum. Lineage (NCBI taxonomy): Eukaryota > Dinophyceae > Suessiales > Symbiodiniaceae > Symbiodinium > Symbiodinium pilosum. The sequence continues at coordinate 131,259 of CAJNIZ010043793.1, forward strand.
CTGTAAAGCGATGGAGTCGACACCGTTGGACCTGGCAGGAGCTTGGTGCGAACAAAGTTGAGTTGCCACACTCTCGCGTGGGCACGCAACTTGGAACCTCCAAATGAGTGATTTGTCAGCGCCATTTGCTTTTGTGAATGGCAGGGCGGGACTATCAGCTGCAGAATGCACAGAAGGATCCGAACGGCGAGGACCAAAGCAATCAGAATTTTCAGGCATTGGTTGTTGTCTCTTTGGATACAATAGATAGACGTCCCAGCTGCTTGATCCTCTTCTGACGGGTTCGTTTTCAAAAGTGCAGGACAATGTCTAGAAGATATTTCGATGCCGGTAGTCGAGAGACGAAGCGAAGCGCAGGATCTACCGTATGGCAAGGTGGGAGCTCACCCGATGCTACAGAGGTGTCGACCCAAGGAATTTAAAGCAGTTTAGAGGCCTCCTCTGGCCTCATCTTTCTATTCGAAGCTGTTCCTGGTTCCTGTATGCTTGTAGAGTTGCCCACAGGCTTGGCTGCCAAAGGTGTGTCTCATGTTGGAGTCTTGTTGTAGTTGCGCGGCCTTAGACAAGTGATAGCCGGAACGCGGGGTGAAGCTGGCTTCCAAGTAGCCGTAGCCTGACCAATGTTGCGCATGACCCTTGCAAGGTTGGCAAGGATGACGCCGTACTACAAGCGGAATGAGGTGCATGTCAGGACGTTTGAGGATTTATAGGAGACGTGCGGTGATGATTTGGCTGGCAATCGGCATGGGCTGCTTCATGATGGCAGGCGAGAATATGTACCTTCTACGTGAAGGGTGCATGCAATCGAGGCCTGCTGCATAGTGCAGCAGTCGGGGCGTGCTCATCTGCTAGCATCTGCTTGACTGCTGCAACATTCTGAAGAGATGCATTTTGACCGAAGTGGCATGATGCCCCACTTCTTGCCCGGATTTTGCTGCAGGCCAGGATTGCCCCTTCAAGCATGAGCTTCCGAAGGGTGGCGACCTAGCAAACCAGAAACTGCGCAGATCCCGGCTGAAAGAGTGACGCACGTGCTAGCAGAATGAAACCGCTTCTTCAACAACTGTCAATTCCGGTATCCACAGTGCGGACAAACTAGTCACTTGATAGTTATCCGTGTCCTGGTTGATTAAATTCATGTTCTCGTCAGTGCCTCTTAGAAAAGGCGGGATCGGTTCCACGGGGAGAATGACCCGTTGGCGAACAAGATCATCCGTAGAGCTGAAGAGGAGTGCAGACAAGCTGATCCTTTTGCACCGCTCTTCCGCAGTCTTGCTCGTTCTCTCTTCGTGTGCTGCGTGGCATGATATTCAAAGTATCCTGACTCAGGACCTTACCTTGATGCCGCCGGAGGACAAGGCGGTGACAACGCAGCGTGCTGAGTTTACACAGGCCATGGTCATGACCAGTAACCAATCTAGGCCTTAATCTGCCCAACCTTCACGAAGCCGCTTGATTGGGATGCATCTCCTGCCTGCGGCTTGTTGAGCCCCAAGGCTCTATCTTGGTGGACTGCCACATGGAGCCAAAGAAAAGGTCAGGGGTGGGTAGAGCGTCACAGATTCAAGACAGCCCTGATGACGGGAGTGGGTGGAGTCTTTGTTCGCTCAATCCCTTCGTTTGATCCACGTTGGACATCGACAGCCTCCTCGGTCTTCTGCCTGAATCTGTTTTTTCTTTCTGAAAACTGGATGTGCAAAGATATGGAAGCTGTTGGAGCTGCTGCATTCTCAAGCTGAAGGAATTTCTACAAGTTCATACCTGTCTAGTCGGTTACTGCTTTGGCAGACAATAAACATAGGACATGCTGCTGATCGGTTGGTGCATGAACAGGACATCCGCAATCAGTTCTACGTTTTTGGAGAGTGCGGGCCTTAAGCTTCCAACATAACCAGCATGCGGAGGAGAGGATCAAACTTCTGCCATATTATCTTGTTTTCTGCGTTGATCGCCGTTCCTGTTGCCGTTTTGGATTGTACTGTATTGTACTGTGTCTTTCATCCCGGAGCACACAAACCTGAAACCCTGAGCCCTTGACTCCTTCAACAGGCACACCGCAGGTCTCCTAATCTCTCAGGCTGGACCCAGTACCCAGACAAGACCTTCAATCCTGAGCAGAGTCTTGACCCTGAGCACGCCTTGATGCCACAACAACATGAACAAGGTGCAACCCTATGGCCCTAAACCGTCAGCACACAAAACAAGCCTGCATTCTCAAAAAGTGGAATCATTCGTACAAAGCAAGTCCAGACCTTGCACGCGGAACGCAAATGCGTGAATGCCTCAGCCCCGTGAAATCGAGAGACCCCTTGATGCAAGTCCCAAACAACTGCTCAATGGTTGACGACGATCAGTTACAAAGAGAAATACCCAATTCCCCAAAGATTGGACTGCTAAGCCTCCGAACCTTAACATTTGGATCCAGAGCTCAACTCTAAGCGGTTCAAAATCGCTAAAAATCGCACGTACCATAATCGTGATTCACTTGTTTGCACATGCTTTTGCCTGGACAGGATTCGAAGCATCAGAATGGCACCCAAGCAGAGCTGCGCGTTTGTCACCTTCGTGAAGCGAGAGGCTTGTTTCGGCAATCAGTGGCTCTACGGATTGCCGCCTGTGCTGGCAATGGACCTTCTGACAGGTGGCCGAGCAAGCTGCCAAGAACACACACAAGATTCTCAAGATCAATGCGCTGACCTGAGATATTGTTCCATTTGTAGGAGTCATACATAGCTGTATGGCATCAGCTGTTCCTCTGCTGACCAGTCAGGGCAAGAACGTGAACGTGACCTGGGGCCGGCCGGAGGCCCGATCTCAAATCGTTCGGCAACAGATTAGGCATGAAGTTTGTGGCAGCGACCGCATCAGAAGCCACATCGCGAATCAGAAGCCACGAGTCAGAAACTAGGTGCAAATCAGGCCAACCAGAAACTATTGCGAACCATCAACTCCGAGTCAAAAACTAGCGAATCAGAGACTCCGAATCAGAAACTAGCACGAATCAGGAACTGCGAATCAGAAACCAGCGCAAATCAGAAAGTAGAAATCGCGAGCCAGAGAGCAGCGCAAAATCTGCTGGCAGTCACACGAGGATAGCTATCCCTTGCGGCAAGAACTTCATACCCAAACGGGGCAATTTCGTCAGTCCCAGAGGAGACCAGCCTACCAGCTAAGCGGAGTATGTCTGCAGATGTCAACCAGGTGGTTGAGGAGATTTTGCGCGTACTATTCTGACCCATTTCCTTTCCGCCTTCGGGGACGCATGCATAACAGCAGAAATTGGAGAGAAACGTGCTTCGGTCATACGTGCGATTCTTGGTGATGACTATGATTATTTGATGACGCTTGTCTTTTCTTTTTGATTTTATTCCTCATCCTTTCCATTTTCATTTTATGCCATCTCTTCATAAGCCATAACAAGTCCGCCCAGTTCTTGTTGGCAATCGCAGCTTGCAGATGAAGGCAGTTTCTGGTCATAAGTCCTCAGCCCTTAAGACCTAGAGGGCAACCCCGGCGCACTGCCCGTGCATGCAAGGGTGCTGCCGTTGGCGCATTCGTGTGATGACCTCGTAGGAAAGAAATCGTTTCGTCCAGCTTCACTGTGGCAATGTGCGCCTGTGCCAGGGGGCAGTTAAGGATATACGACCCCTGAATGAGGCCTCTGATTGAAAACGGTGGAATGTGAAATAACGCGAAGTGGACATTACTTCGGCGCAGCTTTCCTGCCACCAAGGCATGGCACGATTGCACATGTTGTTAGGTTGAAGACAAAAGCGTGGAATTGCACGGGTCCTAATACCAAGTACCAATAAGGGCTTGCAGCTTTGAACGGCAGTTAGACGTGCCTGCCAGGTGTCGAAGGAGAAACAGGCATCTGCTGCTGTGGCAGCTGGGTGCTTGCCTTACTCGGTACCCGCTGTCAGTACACGAGGTTTGTTTGGACTCCTCGGTTTTTAGCTGCGTGTCAAGCCCAATAGCAACCAGACGAGATGAGCAAAAAACAAGCTTCGGCAGCTGTGTCAAAAACCAACCTGCTTCAAGACAGTGTAAACAGAAATTCCCAGAAGTTTTTTGCACTTCTTAATCACTTAGGTCCTTGCGAGTACCCCTCCAGCATCAGACCTTATCATGATATCACTTTCAGCCTAGAGTATAATACCGCGAAACTACCTTAACACCTTACACCCTAGAAAATGAAGCTCGAGAACTTCAAGAAAGCTCAACCAACCCTCAATCCTCAACCCTCAGACCCTGCAAGCCTAAACTCAAAACACGACACCCGATCTCCAACCCTTGCCCAAAACTTCTGTATACCATGGAAACCCTCCACCTGAGCCTTTCACCCGACCTTGCGTGATAGCACACTTGGGTGCGTTGTAAATCGTTGTAACATGGAGCGATTGGGCGCGCATCGCAGCTTGATCGCTCAAACCGCCTTTTTGTGTTCCTCCAGTTACCGCCACCTGTGATCATGGCGGCGGCTCCGTCCTCTGCGGTCGCTGCTCTGCGCTGCCTGGCCGCTGCGGGCGATACCGCCTGCACTGAGGCGCTGTCGCACCTGTCCAAGCGCGATTTCAAGCGCCTGCGGCGGGCGATTGTTGGTATGTTGACACCGCCATCGTCTTCTGACGAGGGCGGCCATCCTGGAGGAGCTGGTGGTGCGAGCGATGTGGTTGGCGATCGCCTTGACCAGGCGGCAAAGGCCAACAACTCCGACACCGTCTTGGACCCGGGGGCAAACATCAACAACGCTTCCGACGACGTCCAGGCGGAGGAGATTTCGTTGTTGGGACCCATAGTGGGGCGGCTTCGTCTCCCATCCCCAGCTTGGCGACGCAAGAGCCAGTGTAGCCGCCCACATCGGGCGAGGTTACTGGGCTCGAGCACTTTTTTGCTGGAGTCCAACTTGGTGGAGACCGACAATGCTTCGGGCGGTCTGCAGGCTGTCGACCTCGTCGCCTGCGGCGTCTTCGGCTTCACCGCCGACTACCATTACATCGGCGTTCAATAAGATGGACACAACAGCCGCCCCGCTGAGAGCAGTGGCTCTGCGCCGGGCGAGTTTCAACTGACTCCCTACTACGCCCACGAACCGCCGCGCAGATGCAACCAGTGTGGCGCATCGAGCAACGTGAGGCAAAGTTGCCACCGCCTGGGTGGCGGGCCGCCACTCCTCCTTCCCACCCATCCCTGACCGTGCTGAGAGGAGGATGCGTGAGCGCCGCCCGCACCGCCCCTTTCTGGGGCGCAGCCTCCTTGGGCGTTTTTACAGCCTCGAGAGCCTGTGTCAGCGGAATACCGCCGTTTGCGAGCCCTGCTCGCCACCGCCTATATGGCGGACACGCGCCTTGCGATCTGAGCTCGCCACCGCCTCGAAGGCGGCCATGTTCGGTATAAGAGAAGCTGCGCACAAGCCCTGGCGTATCCTGGCGTGCATGTGCACAATCGCTTGCCCTTTATTTAATGGGCGGAGGGAGGTCTTGGATACCGCCCTTGCCAGGCGTTGCTTCCTTGTGTTTCTGGGCTTGTTGTCTCCCGAAATTGGTGGGGCGGTGGTTCTGGCGCGGCGGGCCCCAAGCAGTGGAGATCTTTGGAACACTGCCAACATTGGGGTGACAGAACCACCTTTGTAACTGACCATTTGGCTCAACGCGCTGCCTGGCAGCGTTGGCGTTTGGCTCAACACGCACGGCCATGGCGTGCCCCTCAACTCCTTCACCGAGCTCGTTGAGCGGGCGGTCACCTGTCGGCGCGTTGGGCTTGGCCGAACAAGGCGGATTTGCCCATACGCCGCCAGCGCCTTGAAGAGGCAAGGCTCGGCCCAAAAACCAGGCGACCACTCTGGCCGCCGGGAACTGGCCAGCCCCGGTGCAGAATTTGCTTTGTTCAGGATGGGCGGGGAGTCTTCAGCAGCGCTGGCCGGGTGTTACACAGAACGGGCGGGTGCTCCACAAGCCGAACCCTTTGGCCACCTGGGCCGCTGGCAGACGCCGTGTGGGTGGCAGTACCATGCCCTAGACAGCGGGACCTTGGCCCGGGCCTTGTTTTGTGCTCAGTCATGTTCAGTCTGTTTTTCGGGATCGCCCAAATCAGGCGGCTGACCCTCCGTAGAAGAGACCAAGAGCTCCCCTGGCCCAGAAGGGGCGTGACCGGGCGGCGCTTGGTCAAAAAGAGGCTGCCGACTGACCTTGCCTCGGCGCCTGCATCTGGAAGGACAGGCGGCCCTGTTTTGATTGTCACCGGGCGAGCTTTGCGTAAGCTACCCTTAGTTAACAGAGATTCGCAGCCATGATCGCCCCGGGCGGCTGCGGCGTCCACTCTATGGAAGCCATTTTGGAGGTCTTGGTATGGGCAACCGCCGATTTGGAGTACGCCATCCACCAAGCCGTCTCTGACCTGGAACAGTTTTGATTTTCCGATGCCGGATGCGGGGACGGGGCGCTGCGGGGGCAGATGCGCCGGCCAGGCCCGGGGGGCGTTTGGGGACCGATTTCCCACCGCATCAAAAAAGTGCCGTGCACATTTTGGGTAGTGCATTGCACGTACAGCGGTATGTTTGATAGCGCATTTGGCTGCGTTGTAACATGGAGCGATCGGGCGCGCACCGCAGGTTGATCGCTCAAATCGCCTTTTTGTCCCACCCGCCCAACCCAGGCGGACCTTGACTTGCACTGTTCAGGACCCCCTGCCGATCAAGGCGTCCCACCGCATCAAAGAAGCGCTGTGCGCATTTTGGGTACTGCGTTGCACATGCAGCGGTATGTTCTTCTAACCCGGAATGCAACCTTGAAATCCCGAGCCTTGAACCCCAAAAAATCAGCGTAGACATTTGATTTGGAAGCGGGGAAAAACGTGCTGCTCAATCGGGGGTTAAAGGTTTGTGGCCACTAGCAAAGCAGCAAGAGGAATGCGACGCTGAAACAAGGAGAAGTGTGGCCAGTGGCAATAGCAAACCACAGTGGGGAAGGTTCGGGCCAGAAGCCAACAACAGGAATTCATGAGTCGTACCACAAAGAAAGGAAGAAAAACGTTACGCTGAATGTAGGAATGAGGGCACCCTACCACACCGCCATTTCCATACGGGTCGCAGCCTCCTTTCAAACTTTCTTGTTGTTTTTTGATGTGTGTGTGTTGTGTGTGTGTGTGTTTTTTTATATTACGGTGTTTGGGCATTGGGTTTTTGTTAAACGTGTCAGGGATTCTTGGAGTTTCCTTGTGAATATTTGTTGAGTTTGTCTGCTGCTGTGACATGTTTATTAAATTACGGGTTGGAGTCGTATCTTCCAAAAATGGCAAGCCATTTGATAATTTTTGGAGTTACAATGGGATACTTCAGAAGGATTCAGACATAGTCTGCTAGCTCCAGGCGCTTGTCAGGCTGAATAGTACCTGGCAAGAGTCTTGGCGGAGGTGGTTCAGGGGGTGGCTGGGAAGGGTGACGGTTGGCACATTTTCTCCAGAGATGGGGCCTGGAAAGGTGGGGGATGGGCTGCTTGAGGTGCAGGGCAGGGCTGGAATGAGGTGTGAGTGGCATTAGCGCTCCGACCTTTGAGTTAAGCTTCAGATATAAATTGATTCCCATTTTTTAGAACTTGGGGCACGATTCCCGGTTTTGCGGTTGGGTTTTTGTTAAGAGTTCAGGGGTGAGACTTGCTTGAGAGCTGCATGATTGTAAGGCTGATGCCAGATGGCGGCACCCAAAATCTCTTGGAACGCCTGACATTGGTTGATAATTCGGATGCTTTATGAGCCAAGCAAGGAGGAGCATGATGCAGACCTATGTTCCGCAGGGAATGCTTTGCCGTGGATGGACTGAGGGTGCGTAGTTGGGCCGCTTTGCATTCAGAACACCTGCTTTACAACTGCAAAGGTCTGGGAAGAAGGGTTGTTTGTAGTGGAATACGCGCCCCTTTTATTGTTTATGGTTCAGGCTCTAGGGGCTATGGCTGGGGTTCGAAGCCCAGGCCTTTGTCCGTTGTGGTTGCTACTGGGCTTCTGCGTTTGGGTTTTCATGACGTTTGGGGTTGTAGTGTAAGCGTTCACGGCTTCTGCAACCTTAAAAACCTGAAGGAGTCAAACCCTGAACTCTCATCGTTTGGCCGGACCAGGAGCCTCAAAGCTGAAGCAACCCCAAACTGTAGGCGTGCACCTCGCCAGAACCCTAAACCTTCACACCTACACACGCTAATCCTGAAAAATCCAATTCCGTAGACTACTTGATCCCAAACATATCGACACCGCAACAGCTCAACAAACCGAACTCTAGAAATGAGGACAACATGCGAGAAAGAACGACAAAATGAGATTAATCAAGATGCAATGGGATATATTTTGGGTTACGATTGAAAAATCCTCAAGATGTTCAGGCACGTGAGTTGAGAACCTACTGACGCGAAGCATGTCTTCCTCTGATGCAGTGACTGCCCAAGGTCAGCGCCGCCTGCTGGTAATACGCCTCAGCCTTTCTGGGGCCATGCATGTGCACAGCTCTTTCTGAAAAAAAGATTTTTCAGCAACTTGAAGAAACCGGAAGAATGGTCTTGCATGGCCACGCAAGACGCGTGGACAGTGCTGGTACTACAGATTGTGCAAGAAGCCGTTTCGCATCATGTAAACATCTTGTCATGGTACACTTTTCACTGCTGACAGGCTTTCTTCTGCAGAACCGTGCCTCCTGATCACGATTTATCTTGTGGGTCGCCTACCGAGGTACAGGCCATACTATCCGTCAATGGATCCATCAGCACAGGGCAATGCGCCTTTGCAGGGTGAGGCTTGATCAGTTCTGTTTGCTTCCATGATGCCTGCTATGAGCTCAAGTAGTTGGCTAGTGTGGAGCTTGCCCTGGCAGCTTGTTCTGGTGTGTAGCGCAGGCACCAGATGAGCGCTCGATTCCAAAATGAGACGCAGGTTTGAATGTAGATCAACAGCAGCACAGCACTTATGAACTCAATCTAGCCACGGCATGCAGACCTGCTCTAGGCTGAGTTCAGGATGCCCCACTGTTGGGCAGAAGCCGCAGAATCTCACCTCAAAGTTGCAAAATGAGCTTGTGTCCGTATTCACAGATGCTGGGTCCTGTGGAATTTAAATGCCTGGATCGCTGGTGGCTGGGGCGTCTGGCATGTCCCAGTTGAGAGCCATACTCAAGGAGGCTTGTCGAGCAACCTCAATTTGAAAAACAGAGTGGGAAGGATGCAGCACGCACAGGGCCAAAGTTTGAAGGTCAGTACATCGCGCAGCTCCGTGGATGGCTCAACTTGATATCTGGTGAATCTCTTGATTTTTGCATAGTTGGAATCCCAGCCTCGCGCAAAACATGTTGACAGATGGCTGCTTTCCCCATAAACGCTTGGAGCTCTAATTGCTGCGCCGAATGCACACTCAGACCTGCATTGGAGTTTCCACATTTTCGTTGCCTCCTACAGCCGGATTTGCCAACATATTGGCAGATGCTTTCAACTGGTTCGCAACGGTAGGTGGTTTCCCCAGCAAGTGCAGGCCCATAACATCATTCGAAGTGCTTAACAAATGTTGCAGGTTCACAAGCCTAGATGCACTTTGGCAGCCTCACGACTCATTTCATGTTGCAACTCCCTCCATGTCTAATGGCTCCGAAGTCCTTGCCACCTTGGCGCCAGCGACCCAGCTGCGCTGCCACCTTCGTGCAGAGGCTGCCATTCGGGAGTTTCCGGGCCTTGTCACTTGGAAAATGTTCGTGCTTAGTCCAAGGTGGAAGCACTTGCCTTGGTAGCAAAAGCCAAAGGTGCAGGTGGTAGGGCAGACAACTGCATCCATGGTAAGGAGTGACAGCGAGCTCTGACGGACATGTACCTGCGCGTGGCCATAAGCCGGCCAACAGAGCAAGACAGGTCATGCAGGCAGAAAGCGAGTGCGGTAGATTAAATCGCCCTCAGGGCTTCCTGTCGCTGGAGCTCCGGTGCGGTCTTTTCGGCGGGGAGCCTCATGGGCACGATCAATTTGGCCTTTGCAGCTTCGAGATGTGAGCTGAAGTGAGAGATGCGGGCCCAAGTCAGAATAGGAGGGCGTGTTAGATTGCTTCTGAAAATACCTCAACTCCGGAAAAAGACCTGAACAAGCTTTTAATTTTCGAGTCCTGAAGAAAGGAAGGGATAGCAACGACTGTGTCACTGGCTGTGCAGGTGCCGATCTTGAACTCCTCCTGCCGAACGAATGTGCGTGGACCTCCCAATCACATTCTGGCAATGTTCTGTTTGCCACGAGCCAGGCCTGGCAATCTGCTGTAGAGGCCGTAGTTTTTGCTTTCCCTCCTCTGCAGAAGGCCCGCGTTGGCTCGCTTTTGGAGGCTGGGTGCCTGGTGCTAATGTTGTTTGCTGGATACTTCGAGAACCTTTGACAAAGCAAAAGCAGCTTGGTTGACGAGGTGCCGTTGGACCAGCTTCCTCTGGCAACCGAGCATCTGGTGCTGGCATCTGTGGGGCGTACTGCGGGTGAGGGAGGTCAGCAGCGTTGTTCTCACAGGGACGTTCAGTAGGCTGGAGGTTTTTTGTTTTTCGCACTCTGGCTTCGGCTGCATCTTGGCGCAGGCTGGCTCTGCCTCTCAGTCGCCTTCAGCCAAAAGCAGCACCAGTGCACGCGGAGCCAGCCCGGTAAAGGCAGCTATGCTCAGGTGGCCCGACATTTTGCTTTGAAAGTCAAGGTCAGAGGTCACAGCACAGATTCACATGAGAAGGACTGGTGCTCCAACACAGCAAAGGGATTTCTGAACTTTTTGCGGCGTGTGCATTGGGATAAGGGCCGATTAGGGTTAGTGTAGTTCTCGTTCCCGTTCTAGCTCGTGCCGACAGAGTGCCAAATTTAGAAAAGTCAAAACGAGCCCTGTGCACACATTTGGAGTTGCCTGACAGAATTGCAATGTCAGAAATCCCATGCATCGCGTCCCGATCATATTCTGCCAGGGCTCTATGCTCATGGTGCTCTCGCGCTCGAATCGAGGGTGGCTTCTTCAGGAGATGGTGCCCAACCTTGGCGATTTGCCCAGATGGATCAATCATTCACTCCCGAGCTACGGTCTTTGAATTCTTCGCTGTGTTTGGCAAATGAGGCCTCAGCAGCGAGCAGCAGGCAGGTGCAGCCTGTCAGCATTAAGAAGGCCCAGCGCCGAGAAGGGCTAGCCTAACACCTAGCTGAGCCAGCTAAGTATTTTGATGCAATCATGACTTAGCGAGTGACATGCAGACAGTGCCAGGACAGTCCATTACCGGCTGTTGAAGTACACAAGCGAAGTCTTGAGGCTGCTGTGCGAGAGCTTTACTGGCCAGAGGCATGGAAGCAGTAGATGAAGCAAACGAATCCCATTCTGCATGATGGGTTCGTGTTCAGATGTTATGCAGACTTCAGCATCTCCTTTCGTGCTGGAGCAATGCGAGAATGACGGATTGTGGTGTCGTGGGCACTGTTAACCGACTTGGAACATGTCTGCGCAATAGTTCACTGCAAAAAGGTTGCAGCAGCTGCAGCTTCAAGAAAATTGCAGCAGTAACGACCACTCACATCTGGCAGTATCAGTACCACCTTTCAACGAGACATTTCCAATATCAGGGTTACCAAGAGACCATTCAAGTGCGGACACAGGCATCCTTTTGTAGTCTAGTATAGTTCCGAATATATTCCCTAATAGGAACCCCAGTGCGTTAGTCATGCAAAATTATACGGAAAAGCTGGGTGTAGCTCTTGTGATGTTTTGTGATGGCCTGCAGTTCAGTTGAAACCTCACCAAAAGTTTAGTGATTTTGGGTGCGATTTTAGTTGATGATAATGTGCCGTGCATGTTGTTAGACTCCCGCAACATTGCATGTTCCAAGTTAGTCACCAGAAAAGCAGTAGGTCGGAGTGGCCATCCAGCGGACCTCCGTTGACTCCAAGTCTGTGGTCTGGTTGGAGGTCTTCAGGCCCCAAGCAGCCTGTACGTTCTTGCATTGAGGATTGAATTCCGTTTCATACAGACATCATCGTCTTCAGAGTTTGCATTGCGTGTTCATCCCTATCTGGCATTGAATCATGGTACTTAGTAGTTGCTTGCGCAAATGGGGAAGGAATCATGCTCTAGCGTGCCTCAGCTGTCTCGGGGATGTTAGCTCTTTGAGCTGAAGCACATGTGACTCTGCTCACTTGTGGTCAGGGCTGATCCGGATGGACTTTGTGACAGCACTTCGCCTTGAAGTTCAATGCAGAAACGAAGCCTCGCATGCTATTGGAGCTTGAACGTGCCCATCCACATGTCTTACGAAAACTAGTCCTTGGGACTGATGCGTCTGACGACGCAGCTTTCAGTGGAGTCTGCGGTCGACTCATGGATGGCCTTCGTTTGTAGGACAGATATTGACATAGCACGAGCAATTTTGCTGTTCTTGCTATCATGAGTTCCCAGACTGAGGTGAAGAAGAGGACTGCTTTGGCTACATAAAGTGAAGATGAACCAGCGCTAAGCCATATGGATGCTATGGCTGCTATTATATATATATATACACGTGTTTGCCGGCGTGCAGTGACTTACCTGAACATTGTTGACTCTTAGTCTCTCTATCTATCTATCTATCTATCTATCTATGCTTCGTTATGTATCTATGCTTGCAGTGACAGCTGATACAAGGATCATGACCCTGACCCGCTCGATCCCTTTGTTTGTCGCTTCTGACACGGGAAGAAGATGACAGGGTCCAAGAATGTCAGCAAAAGCTGATCCCCATCTCTCCTTCCTTACCGAGTAATCTTTACACTGGAACCTTCTGTTACGCATTCGGGAAGCGCCTCGTCATGGCTCTGTCACAGTTTAGCGGTCTCGTCAGTGGTCCTCTTTCTTCAATTCGACCGCTTCAGCGCTGCTTCAAAAGAACACAGCTTCGCCTGCAGCATCGATTGGCGTTGCATTTGGCCGTTCAGTTTTCTTGTCTGCTACTAGTACTAGCAAGCTTTACGTCACTCTTTCGCGATGCAGCTGCATTACTACCACTTCCGTTCACTGTCGCAGGCCTGATTGGAATTGCTCCAACAAGTTCGCACAAATGTCTACCCGGAGATTTTGTCCAAAGCTTCAGCTGCTTACTGCAGAGGAATCAAATGAAGCGGATGCAGCAGCAGGCAGCTTTGAAGCACCATCTGCCACAGATCTGCATTGGTGAAATTAGCTGCATTTTCCATGCAGATTGAAGAGCTTCACAGCCCCACAGTCGCAGAGCCTTGAGCTGAGGCCCTACCCCGCCAGCAAGCCTCTGGAGGCTAGCAAATGATAGCAAATGTTTTGTGCAAGACTGTTTACAGTCTGCGGCCTACACATGACCAGGGTGGATTGGCGTGACACTCCGAGAGGCATGACACTATGCAGTGGCTTGCGTTAAAGTCTGTCGCTGCAATCGCAGGGGGAAGTTGAGTCATTTAATTTATTAGAGAGAGGCCCTGTTTTGCAGAGCGGTGGTATGCCAACCCTATGTGCTTGCAGTACATGGCTAAGGTATAAGGCTGATTAATGCTGTTGATCAGGTAAAGAGTTGCCATCTCAAAGCTGGCATAGCCTTAAATTATTATGTGACTCCGGCAAAGAGTTTGCAAACAGTGCACCAGGCACTTGCGCTTGAAAAAGGGCAACTGGCCAGGCAGCCGCTGATGAGGTGGGAGCATCCTCTTTAGCTGCCCAGCGAGGCAGGGGCGTTCCATATCATCCTGGCAACAGTGGCACCGGTTATGGCTTTCAACTCCTCGAAATGAGTGGTATAGGAAGCGCTGTACAGAGAAGGCAGTGCCAATTGATGTTACCGTGGATGCCCGCAATTGCCAAAGTTGTTTGTTGGCACAATTGTGTGCGTTGCAACATGAAGCGATCGGGCGGCCGCTGTAGCTGTCTGATTGCTCAACAGCGGCTTTTGTTGCTGTGCTAGGATCCAGCCGTCTGAGCCATGGCTGGATTCTCTTCACCGAGTATCGCCGCGCTTGGCTGCCTAGCGGCCGCAGGCAACACGCCTCTTCTGTGGCGCTGTCACAGCGTGACTTTCTGCGCTTCACATGGGCGATGATGAGAACTGACACACCCTCAGCAGTGGCGGCTTATGGCACCGACCGCGGGCAAAATCAACCACCGTGCTCCCCCTGGGGTGGCGAATATTTGACCTTCGAGTTCCTGGCGATCCTGGCGCCTACATGCGCCTACTGCATCTGCTGGCGGTGGCGTTTCGGCGGCATCGCTGCCTACTACCACCGCTGCTGGTGCTGACCTGCCGCATCCTCGCTTCCGCCTATATGGCATCTGACGGGGCTACCGCAAGTCTCCCACCAGTGCCGCTGCGTTTAATCTCCGGCAGCACAAACCATTGCCAGCGAGTGCGTTCGCCCCGTGGGCCGGAGTGGCCAGGTCCAGTGGAGCAGCGGGCGAACTGGTGTCGACCACCGCTTATATGTTGCCGATGGCAGTCGGTTATCACGCCCCGCAGCAGCAGCCTCAAGGACGCGACAAGCCGCCGGACTCGGACGGACAACACGCCCATCTGGGGTGGCGCCAGCAACGTCGCTCATCTGGGTGGCCCGAACAAGGTTCTGGGGGTGGAAGACGTGCTTGCCAGGCTCTAGCGTAGGCACAGTCCATTCACAGCACTCAAAAAGCAGCTCCGTGAGATTGCCATGGACTTCGCTGAAACAGGCCAACGCCTCATCGACTGGCGCTGGAGCGTCAGTGGATCATCGTAGCAGGGCCACAAGACCATGGGGATGGGCGATGAGCCTCCCCTCCTGGCGACCATGTGGGAGCACTGCGCATGGGAAGCCTGCCGCGCGAGAGCGTCAGATTTGCAGGTATGCGGAGTTGTCTCTCCTTCCGAGTTGAGATCGGCTGACAGCTTGATTGAGCTCCCGCAGTAGATGCATTGCCATCACCCAGTGGATAAGGCGGGCAACCTCAAGCTCCGCCGAGGGAAAGATGAGCGACGGTCGCCCGACGTGCCGATGCATCACCTCGCGGGCTACAATGCGCATGTGGACATGGCGCGATTGTCCATGTCTTTGGCCACAACCGCTTGCGTACCGCCTGTGGCCGGTTTTGGAACCCGTGCGTTGTGGAGCTCTCCTGCGAACTGAGTACGGACACACACCTTGGTTTAATTATGCCATGTGTTGTAGTGCAGCGGCCTCGAATTTCAGTGGCATGGAGGATGTCATGCAGTACCTCGCACCGAGCCTCTTCTTCGTTGTTGTCGGCGACTTGGCCGACTCCGCCCACCACACTTCCACAGAGTCTTCTTCATCATGGGCGTTTGCGCTAAGGAGTCCAAGGCCCAACCTTGCAACGAAGAGCACGTTCGTGCAGGGCATCCTTGTCACGTTCTCCTCGGAAGGCTTCGCTCTATCACCCACTTTGTGAGACTGGTGGAGAAGCTCGCCAACGCCGTCGCCGCCATGGTGCCCCATGGCGCCCCGCCTGGTCTGCAACGGCTCGTTGAGGCTGACGCCTACAGTTTTCTTCGAGTGACCTCCGAGGCCAACATCCCCGACTTCGATCGCATTTTTGGAGGTTATTGCGTGGGCAGTCGATGACCGTACGCAATTCATGATGTTGCCGCGGATGCTGAAGCGCTTTAACTCTTCTAATCATCTTTTTCAGGTGCCGGCACGACATCGGGCTTGGGGTGCCGGCCTGGTGCAAGAGCGCTCCGTCAAGCCCCGATCGGCCCCGGAGATGATGGGGTTTCTGAAGACACCCTGCGTTGAGCGGCATTTCGGCTGCATCAAAATAAGACGAATAAGTGAGCCGTGAACATCTCAACATGCGTGATTTGCGGTGACCGCATAACGGCATGTTTTGTAGCACGCTTCAGTGTTGCAACATGAGCGATCGCGCGGCTGGTGTAGCCTTCCGATCGATCAAAACCGTTTGTTGTTCCACCCGCCCAACCCAGGCGGTTGGACCATGTACATGTTGATAGCTTGATGCGGTGTTGTTTGCTTTCATGATTGACATTGGGTGGGTCTCTACGCCCGTCTTCGGGCCCAGGGGGTGCAAGAGCGCACCGTCCTACCCGGACGTCATGGGGCGTCACAGGACGGCCACCAAGCGGCGACATTACCACCGCTTCACAAAAGTCAGAAGTGCCCACTTTGTCTTGCGTGATTTGCGGTGACCGCGTCGCGGCATATTCAGCAGTCACGATTTAGCTTTGAGGGGTCACAGGGCCAAGAAATTTGCATGCTAATTTATGAGTTTATACATCTTAGCATGTTTAGCACAAGAGGAATAGCTGGCTGTTGCGTGTGCCTGCAGACAAGTTGGAAAGGTCGAGATTTTGGTCCGCCTCGAGCGACCAACAGCGTGCAGGCTCAACAGCAATCAGATGGACGCGGGAAACGTAGCTTTCAAACCTTTGACTGAGTTTTTTGAGCTCAATAATATGCGCTCAAATATTTGCGGACATGCTGCCAGCGGATTCTTGTCTTCAAGCTCCTGTCCCGTACTGGATTCCTGAAACATGGGATAAGGGTTTTGCATGGATTTTGCTTGTCGAACTTTTGGCATGTGCTGGACAGAAGATGTTATGTGCCACGCAATGGAGGTGTCACGATCAGCCCTGATCTGGCAGGCAGATAAGGACAGCAACAAGACTGACAGCAAAAGGCTGCCTGGGTACGTCACGCAGCCTGGTTTCGCGCAATGCCGATGGTGCAAGAGGAGCTAGACGTACAACATGGACCCCCCAAACCCAGGTGCAAATGCGTTCTCAAGTTACCCCAAGCAGGCTGGCAGCAGCCGTGAAAGAGCAGCAGAGATGTGCGGCAGAGGCGATCGCAGCGCCCGTACTCAGTTTCAGATGGTTCGGAAGATGTTTTAAGATTTGTTTCAGAGCTCGAGAAAGTCAACGTGACAAGAAATCCATGATCGCTTGCAGTTTGACCTAGGCCAGGAGAAGTCTTGAGCAAGCCCGTGACGAGAACGAGGCTGACAATTCGAGAATTTGCGACATATTATTGTTTGGATGTTGAGCTCTCCGTGCGAACTTCGTTAGTCGCCCTAGTCCTGTCGTGGGAGTGGGGTGTCAGCGGATGGGCCCTTCAGACATCGGTTGGCTACGGTAAGGCGGCGACGGGACGACGACGGGACAACCATTTGTTCGTAGTCCCCTGCTTCTAGTCTGCAGGTGCTGGCGCTTCCGCTCGGATTTCGTGCTGTTGCTACTTAGGACGATAGGATGACGACTACTTCGATGAATTGGAGTTGACCCGCGTGTGTGGCAGCCCTGATTCTAAGCTATAGATCCTTTGGACTGCACAGCACCGGTTGTGAAAAAGCATGTGGAGTGGTATGGCTCCCGAATGCTACCGTATGCAACGAAGCTATGCATCAGAGAGGAAAGCATCTCATTGGCCACGAATGTGCCTACAAGGTTCCACGCTTGGATCTTGATAGAGCCTATTTAAAACACTTTTCAGTTGGCGAGTGCGTGTAGCAAGTGCAGGTAAAGGTCCCAGCAAGTTCTCTCATCTCGTAATGTCCGCTGCCATGCAGTTTCTGCGTACAGGCCTTTTCATGGCGGCCTTCCTTACTTTTCCCAGCATACTTCGGTTGGCCGGAGCTGTTGCCTTGGGTTCTGTCATCATTTACCCTGATCACAAGAACCAATTTGCATTCCGCCTCTATCCTTTTTGTAGTCCTTTGCCATCTTGCTATGTCTCTACTGCATGCCGTTCTGTCATAAGACATCACGAGTTGATCCCAGCGAGGCAGTGCTATTTATGTGTTCGTTTCGTGTAACAGGAATCAGTGAGCAGCTTTTCTAGAAAAGTTGGTGGTCCTGTTCGCAGGCTGTCTGGGCCCTTTGAGATTCGATTACCAAAGCCGGGACATAGTCCTGCGGCAGGCTTTGCGACGAAGCCTGCGGCGAACATCAGAGGCATGTTCCTCATGTTCCATGAACACTATAGTTGTAAGATTGGCATTATCTTGTAAGGTTTGCCTTCAAATATCTTGAAGCTAGTGTTGCACAGGAGCATTTCTACAGAGCTCAGCAACTTGAATAAGCTGCCAGTCTGGTGTTGCATTCTGGAAGGCCGCTAGTTTGGATTTTGTTCGCATGTCTTCCAGGCTTTGGCTGCGGCTAACGGAAGGCGAAGCGAAGTGGAGGAATTCCGGCAATGGATGTCAGAGTTGTAGCTTTCTCCACAGCAGTGTGGGACCCAGTGTGGGGTGAGTTGCTCCCCTTGGAAAGAAGGGGCCACGCTGGCTCCATGGGTGAGCTGTGGTAGGAAATCCATCACCTCCTTTTGTGGCTCCCTTTGTCGTCATTGACGTCTCATGACGCCTCGTCTTAACTGATTGGACAGTTAAAACTGTTTCAGAGATGTTGTAGTAACACAATGATGCAGTATTCTGATGACATGAAACAGGGAAGCAACCATGTCACTGAGGCACCGGGTTCAAACATGCATTTCTTTCGCGTACTCAGTGTGTATCGTAGCCTGATTGTGTTCAAGGCGAATGAACTGTTGCTGTTCTCATGCAAGAAAGTAGGATGAAATGAAGCAGCGTAACAGACAGGTTGGAATCTCAATGCCGCAGCATTGTTTGTATTTTCATGAAGTGAAGCAAGGGAAACAGGACGGGCTGGGTTTCTATATGACCCTGCGAAGAAAGAATCAACTTTTTTGCGAGGCGTGTACTGGAGCACCCATGTGCTTGTTGGTCTTGGCGCCGTAAGGCTCTATACACGCAAAAAGTGCGCCTCTGCCAAAGCGGCTTTCGATGTGGCCCACGTGGCACAACAGCAAGATTAATCTCAGACAGGCCCAATCCACAATAACGCTTGTGTTTCAAGCATATGCGGCTAAAGCACCCAAGCTCAAGCCATCTCAAACCATAAAAACGTTCGTGTTCCAAGCGTGTACAGTTACCAGAGCACCCATGCCAAAAACCATTAAATTCGTGCTCCAAACACAAACGGTCACAACAGTCCATCCCAAACCATAATAACGTTCATGTTGCAAACACACACGGTAGGGTAGCAAAGCACTCATGCCCATACCAGAATGACGTTCATCCGAGCACATACGAATACCAGAGCACCCATGCTGAAGCCATGATAACGTTCGTGTTCTGAGCACACACACCCAAGCACCTGTGCCCAAAGCGTAATAAAGTTCATGCTGTGAAACGTACGGTTACCAGAGCACCCCTGCCCCAAGCACATACAGTTACCAGGGCACCCATGCCCAAGCATGACAACGTTGTTGTTCCAAGCACATGCGTGCGGCGCGTAGGCAGTCGGCGACAGGGACTGGCTTTTTGCCTGAACTTGGAATTTTTGGTTCGCAACGTTTTCCGTGCTCACAGAGAAGCCAATTGCTGCTCTCCTGGGTCCCCGAAATATCACACTTTAGCATTGTTCTTGGAATGATGCAAGATAATAGTTTCCGTTTCTAGCATGTATTGAAACTTGCTTCAGCGGGTGCTATTTTTCTGTTTGCATTGGGGAAACTGTTCGACCGGAAACAAAGCCAAAAATGTGTTCGCGATTGAGCACCGAATCGATAAAGCGACTTGAATACCTTGGCAGGAGAATCCTTTCAAGCATGGGTAACGTTTAAGATCGAGTCTGCGGCAGTACTGTAATTTCCTCGCCTTAGAAGCCTTCGTATCCTTGATTGAACCCCAAATAGGCACCCAGTTGTTCTGACGATGCTCATCTTGGGTTGACTTGAAAAATGAAGGGTTACAAACCCCAGAAACGCATCCAGAGCGAGCTTATCATCGGTTTGACCACAAGTTTCCTAAGTTTTGGCTGCCATTGCTCTCCATTGCAATTTCGGGGCAGAACAAATAAGGATCCAGCGGTCTTCCAAAATGCTACATATGCCGGTGGGCAAAAAGAATTAGCCCCAACATCTCAATTCCATTGGGGCAAGCCTCAAAAACGCGTGCAAATGAGCCCCTAGAGCTTTTCAGGGGGGGTTGGCAGCACGGGCGTCACCCCGTATAAAACATGGCTCTAGCTAGGCTTGCATCCGCGCTGGGCCATGACGGTCAGTCTGGATTCAGAGTTTCTGGTTCATGCCGGCGACCACGAAACGAGGAAATGGAAGCTGCGACGTTGCTGAGGGTCTGCCGAGCGTCTGCATCCTGCACAAGGGCCCGCCAATAACACACGCTGGTGCCGATGGGCGGTGTTGCAGCTTTCAGATCAAAGTATAACAAGCTCTTCGTTATCAGACCGGCCGAGCTCCAGGATTTGGCGATGCGCAAGGAACCAGTTTCAACGTGGGACTCGGGGTGAGGTTGAAAATTTGGTTCGAGCTTGAAGCAACATCTCCTTCACGTGTGACTATCCGTTTCTAGACACTGTGGGCAGCGCTGACGTGTGGAGTGGAAGCCGCCTTTGGGAGGAGCCTCATTGCGACCCTGACATCTGGGGCCTAAATGCAGAAAGTGCGTTGTGTGTTCTACCATGATGGTTGACAAAAGCCCACAGCTTGAAGGGGTCTGGGTGAACCAGGCCTCAAGCCTCAAGTCAGGGGAGGTCTGACCTTTAGTGAGGGTAGACGGATTCGCCCTGAACTCCGAAAAAGCCGATTGAGACCCCTGCCTGCATGAGCGTGAGCCCGTGGTTGTTGGACCTCCTCTATTGAAGAGGCCCCTCGTTGCGTCAGTTTTGTTGTCGTAGCAGAACCCACACCCATCCCTGCACCACACAGCATTACAATGGCAGGTACTGGCTGTTGTTCTTCCCGCATCACTGCTATATGGATGGGTCAGATTTGCACGCTGTGTCGCCTTAAGCTGGGGCGGATTGGGGCAGTTGGGCTCGGGTGGAAATCTTCGCTGCTAGGTGGGAGGACCTCGTGCTCTTGCAGGATGCTGGAGCCTCAAGGCCTAAGACCAGGTCTAAGCACGCTGGACATCTGTGCCGGAGGTTGGACTTCAGCTGCAAAGGCTCCTCGCGCTCGCCGTTGCCAACTCGCCATCGTGTGAGAAGCCTTGGCCCGCTTCCCTTTCCACGCTCTGCAACTACTTCAAAAGGATTCTGTCGTGCATCGGCATAGTCCCAAATCTGGTGCGTGGAGTACGCGATTTTGAGTTGGGCTCGCTCCAGGCGTGGGGCCGGGTGGCTCATGCAAGCAACCGAGGATCTGGGTACGCGTGGATGGCTTCAAAAGTCATGGCAAATCTATGTTCAAGAAGCTTCAGCCATCACAAATCTGCCCAAGCTTGACTAAGATGAAGCGACACATCTTTAGCTTCCCCAATTGGTTCTACCAGGTGCTGGCACAGGGCAAAGCCTGTAAACGAATGGCTATTCCTTCTGATGTCTGGTTTTCCTTGCCAGACACGGTGCTTGGGAGGAAGGATGCTTGAATGATGAAGGTGCTTGCATTCCTTTTGCAGATGGTACCGTGTGCTGTGAACATACATGCAGGGTGCAAAACGCGAAGTGCGACTCTGTGACAAATAGTGATGCGCGCGGAAGATATTTGGCTTCCACCACACCCCGCAACCGTGCTGGCATTCCTTTTGTGGATCGTGCCGAGTGCTCTGACCAGACATGCAAGGCACGAAACGAAAAGTGCAAATCGTTCTTTAGGCCACACATCTCCCCCTCATCGTTCTTCAACCTGCCTGCGGTGTTCATCCAAACCCACCCGCAGGTCTGGATGGAAACTTGGGCTGCAGCATTTGGTAAGAAGCTCATTTTAACAGTTAAAGGCCAGTGCTGACCACAATTTCATGGTAGTAGTAGTGGGTCGTGGGTGATGGCAAGTTACCTATAACTGCAGTGGTGCCACATGGCTCTGAAGTAGGGTAATTCAAAGCAGAGGGGCGCCAGTCTTTGGCCACCGCGACAGGAGAACAGTCGGCACGAGGCCAGAGCAGTTGCATTTGTGAAGGTGCAGTTCGTTGTATTGGACGATATGCAGATATTCCACATACGTACCCATGATGGCACGATGAAGAAAAGGATACATAAGGATACGATAAGGCAGAGGGAAAGACAAGAGCACGCCTTTGCAGAGAGGATGCAGACTCAGAGATCATGCAGGGGTTCTTCAGTCAGGTTGGGAGTCCAATGCATGAAGCCAGTCGGCTCTGCAATTGGGTTCGTATAAAGGAAGGCGGTAGGCCCTCCTCCCACCAAAGGTATTTCGGAGCGTGTTCCATTGGCTATAGTCTAGCTGTCTGCAGCCGTAGTGTTCTTGAGAGGGCACAATACAGCCGACACATCAATACAACACACCGAACATCTGCGTCTGGAGGCTTGCAAGCCAGGCACAGCAGCGGATGACGTGGTTGTTCTTTGAGCAAATAAGCTGGCACAACTTGCGGGGCATTCTCCCGCCTTTTAGAGATCTATGCTCTGCCATGGGCGGCTCCGTGTCAGGTCAGCCATCTACTCCTTCAGGGGTGCCTTAACGGGTCACTAGGAATTTGAATGCCAGAAGCCAGCGCTGATAATCTCCGGCACAGGTCTTCAGTGAGTGTGCTCTTGAAATGAAGAAAATTAAGTTGTGTTGAGGTACCATATGCAACCTTGAGGAATAGGTCCTGAACACATAGTACAGGGCACTTCAGCTGTTTTGAAGTGAAGGTCTGAACCTTTGCCCGGTAGGATCCAGCGTCTCCGCCAGGCCCTCGATGCTGGCATTGCTCTGACGTCGGGTGAGCTGCCTCGGAGGGTTCTGCGGATGGTTCGGGACGATTTTTTGGTATTTTTGGTGTGAGCTTCAGGGCTGAGGATTCTGGAGCGGCGCCTGGTTTCTGAATGTTGAATTTGGCTACAAGGGTTGGAGTCTGAGCTTCTTGTACCTCGTTGATGAGCATAGCTGCTGGCACAAGCTGCAAAGCTATCCATGTTCATAGCATAACGTGCCCCTGTCCAAGCGTCGAGTGCCACGGCAGGTTAAGTACCCGTCAATTAGAGGATGCTCGCTGACCTACCTCCTCTTCCCACCACCGTCGAGACAAACTCGAGAGTCAGCACCTCCGTGCGCCGGATGCCCGGCAGTCAGAGGCTGCCACTCACGCCTCAAGCAACACATGAGCGTCAGTAGCTCCACGCGTGAGATACCTGCCACTTGAACGGTTGTTGTGGGACTTCTTGTCTCGTGGAGTACCTCTCTGCTGGTTGTGCGTGTGTGGTGTAAGGTGCAAGTACCTGGTGCGGTGGAATAAATAATGCCGGGATATACTTCCTGACCGGTTCCCACGTCCCCACACCTTCCTCAGCTTGTCTTCAAAGCGCGCTCTGAACCCCCACATGACCTCAGCTTCTCTCCGCTTCCCAGAGGTGGTCGCTTTTTTCCTTTTGAAGGCCACCCCCTTCCATTGTCGATTGTCGTTCACGCTCTGACGAACTAGCTCTCCGTAGATGGATCTTGGAGAAAATCACTGGTAGGGAAGAAGGGCTTGACCATTGGCATCTTGTGGTGAGAGCCCTGGAAAGCCAAATCCATCTGCGTGAAGCCAAGGGCAGGTGGTTCAAGGTGACCAGCGCCAATTTCGGTGCAAACGCAAGGACATGTGGCCCTGGTCCAAGAACATCAATTAATGCCTATCCAAATCTCCAAGGAGGTACGGTAAGGGGGCAATGTTGGGTTGGGTGATTCAGGTGGCGTTTTCAAGCTTGAGCTGGTCTTGGATGCCAACATGCAATCCTGCAGGAGGATGCTTAACCAGGGCTTCCCAAAAAAAGAACAGCATAAGCTCCTTGCTCAGGCTCTTTTCCCAAGATCAACCAAGCCGAAAGCAATTTTCGCATGATCTAATGCACGACGAAATCATCAAAGAGTCATTCAGAATTTCAGTCCGCATTGTGCGAATAATTTTGATCATGATGCCCTCTTCCGTGGTTCGGCTCGTGCTTCATCCGAAAGACTTGCGTTGAGGGTCAGTCTTGTCCACGGTCAGAGACTCTCGCAGGTTCAGACATCAGCCAAGGACTCTGTATGAGCAGGGCATTGGTTTCCGAGATTGCGTTTGTTTGCATTAGGTTTGCATTTGCTTATCATTATGGGGTTGATCCGCAGGCATATGCTGATGTCTGTCATATCAGCCATTATCAGCTATTGTCAGCCACTGAGACTGACTCTAGTGGCTGCTGTTCCTAAGATGCACAAGGCTTAGGCTTAGGTTGATATGAAGATTGAAATCTCCCTTCCATACTACGTTTCCTTCTTCTGCCACGTCTCCTCACAAACATCCCTTCATTGATTGCACAGAGATAGGGAAGCCTGAACTTGCTGTATATCGCGTGGGCCCAGTGAAGGCAGTAAAATTCGAGTCAATCATCATCAGCGTCGATCAAAGCTTTGGTGGCCAGGGGGCTTTCTGCCCACGACGCCATCGGCGAGGATCCCGTTGCACAGGGCTCAGGATGCTCCAAAGACATTGAACAAGTGTTTTATCATCTCGCTCGAAAAACTCGCGCGCCCAGAAACGGGAGAGCGAGCCGAGCCCCAGCAACGCTGACGCCAGCGCAGCGCCCGTCAAGGCCAGGGCTGTCAATCATGTCAAGGCTGAATACCTTTCATTCTTTGGTACTTGGGTTTACGAGTCATGAAGATTCAAGTGTTTGATGTACTCAACTCCATGTTTGGGAGGTCGTGCTAGCTAGCATTTGCCAACTGATGTTGTGACATGCAGATTTGTGCAATTGAGTCATGGTATTTACCTTCAGAGTCCACAACAGGCTTTCAACAAAACAATCCCGCAAAAACGATTTTGGCTTTCGGCTCGGGACAAGGTGCAGGAGCTGAGCTTCTGAGCTGTTTAGCACCACCACTTCTTGTAGTCTACGGCGGTAGCTTTGACCCCAAGCCGGAGGCGAGGGATGGGATGTAGGATGTAGGTGGGAGCTTGTATCACCTGGCCTGTAAAGTACGGTAACATGTGCAGTAAATGTTTGAACGACGGAAAGGCGGTGCCCGATCAAGGTCGGGTGCCGAACGGCCAAGGCCCAAGGAACGAAGGGGAGATTGCATGGTCTATTCCTTGTATAGGAATTTAGCTATTGCATCTTGAACTGTTGAGTGGCTGGAACAAGTCTGACCGGCAACTCTTTGGCTCAAACAGTTCACAGGCACAGACAAAGGTGTGTTGTTAGCTTTTGTTAGATAGGTGTCCGGGTAGGTTCGTCACAGTGGCGTCAGTTACCAACGGGAAGACTCCACACCAACATAGGATGTTATCCCAGCGGCGGTAAGTAGCTGAGGAGAACTTCCTACTGTACTTTTTACATTTTCATTTATTTTGGGTACTTCTCGCGTTCTTGGACTGGCGCGGGAAGTCAGCTGCAATTGACTACGTGCACATGGAGCAAAAAATACCGGAACCTGTTGCCTTTTGCTACCTTTGACTTGAGGGCAACTTGGTGGAGGATTTGTGGTTGCAACTCGCTCCCCATCCATCCCCGTGGTTGGGCCCCTTCATGACCCATCCTCAATCTCTTGGCCAGGGGTCGCCGGGAAGTTTCTTCCCATCCCTGAGCAGCGTGCGGTGCCGCCTGGAACGGCGCCCGCATGCAAACGCTCAGCGCCGAGCATCATGGCGGCATCCGCCAGCGGGGTGCCCACACGACACTCGGCCTTTCGCTGGCCTTGCTCGAGCAGGCTGGGCCAGCGCCAGGCAGCATTTAGGGTCATGGAAGCGGCCAACCTCCAGAAAACTTATGATGCCAAGTGCTGCCTTCTGCACGTGTGCCAGGAGCCGCGGGTTGCTACAGAGCTGGGAAAGGCCAAGCCCGATGGATCTGCCAGATCGGGTGCTTACCTGTACGGGATGCCCGCTCCCCTCCTGGCACTTTTTGCTGAGCCCTTGTCAGCGTCCGGCGCTTGCGACGTAAAATGTGTCTAATAGCAGCTGACTCGGTCTCACGCAGGCCCCAGCAGTGATGACGCCAGACACTTAGACACTGCTGCGTACTTGATTTGGGAGGCCGCCGTGCTCCCGACACCGCGACCGCTCTTGTTGAGGTATGCCAAAAGCGTGGGTATGGCAGTTACAGCTGCTTGCTGTTGGTCCCGGCTGCGAAGCTGTTGCCGCTTGCCAAGGGGACACTAATAGTTTCGGAACAGCAGGGCCGCTGTACGCGCTATTGGCGAGACATAGGTTGCAAGTAAACTTAAGCAATCGCTCTTCCTGCGCAGTGTTGGCGGAGCGTGCGCCAAAACCAGGGCCCCGTCACATTCTCGAAGCGTTGCTTGATGGGTGGTGGTCTTGGCTGTGGAGGCACAGAACTGCCCGTGCCTCGCGCCATGGCGCCAACAGAAGTCGTATAGGGTGCCTGAGGCAGGCCAGGATGCAGGCGCGCATTGCCTTAAAGGCGCATGGAGGGCCCGACAGTTGGTCCGCTTGTGGCAGCAAGGCTGCTGTTGCAGTTGGACATCTTTGTTGGAGAGATGTCGAGCCTCGAGCTGCTCTGGCAGCCAAGCTGTGCGACACTGCCCCTGCGCATCTTCAGTGACTGTTGGCGTCTCGCCTGCTGCCACAAACCCGTGCAGCTTGTGCGCAGATCTACAAGGAATTTCTTCTCGAGCCCTCGCGTGACCCAGAGTCGAACACAAGCATCATGATATATGAGGTTTGAGGATTTGCATCCTTGAGGACAGATATCCTCCCAGAGAGATGTCTCGCCTGCTGCCGCTGACCCGTGCCAGGTTGCGTGCAGATCTGCAATTTCTTCTTCGTCTTCTTAGGCCCTGGATGGCCTGAGTGCCGCCGCAAGGCCGAGCTCGCTGCCACAGGGGGAAAGGGGCAAAAGGATTATCTTAGACAAGTGCCTGCCGGCGCCGAAACGGTGGGTACGGTGGTAGATAAGGCTAAGGCAAAGCTGCTTGGCGCGCTTAAACTGGCCCTATCAGTGGTGAGACCAAATACCTGAACACAGCAGCGTTCCTCATATGAGAAGCCGCTGTGCTTCCAACACCGCGGCCGCTTGCGCTGCAAGCTATGCCAAAAGCACAAGTATGGCAGTAGCCTCCTTCTGCGGTTGGTCCCGGCTGCCAAGCTTAAAGGAATTAGACAAACTTCAGTGTTTAGGAGCAGCGGGGCCGCTGCTCAGACTGTTGGCCGGTCACACGGCCAACCAGGTTCCAGGTAGGTGCCCAGCACTTGCTTTTCTTGCTTTCGAACCTCGTGCGTGAGCTAAGGGGATGTTGGCAGCGCGTGCGTCAAAACCAAGGCTGGGAGGCGGGGCAACCTTGGGTGTGGAGGCGCAGCAGTGCCGAAGCTGTTCTTGACGTTGGATGCGAGACGCTTGGAGGGCCCGAGCGGGCCCGCTTTCTGATGCAGGACATCTTCGATGGAGAGATGTCGAGCCTAGGGCGCTCTGGCAGCCAAGCTGTGCGACACTACCCTGCGCGTCCTTGGTACTCGGACCAGGGGCACATGGTCACCTCCCCAATTCGCGAGCATGTCCGCAACAAGCTCAGGCAGGAAAGTGCGGCAGACTGGAGTCAGCGTGCAGTGCAGGGCCTGTTACCCAGGCTAATCACTGAAGTCTTCCCTAAATCCCTGGGCGCCACTCTCTGCTCCCTCTCCACACACGACCTTGACGCCCTGGTGCAGTCCGAGTGTGAGTTGTGTGCCAGCCTGCGCCAGCCTGGGGCTATGCAAGCAGAGCTGCAGCAGTTCTCCAAGCGGCGCACCTTAACCTTGCTCTTTCATCTGTCTTATTTCCAACCGCGTCCTAGCTTATTCTGAACCTTGTCTATCTTGCATGTGTGGCCTTGGCCTAGGCCTAGTTTCTCTGGAAAAGGGAATCTTAAATTCTAATCGCAGAAATCTGACTTCTACACTTGCCCAGATTACTTCTAACCTTGCCAGTCTGGTATCCAACCTTGCATCTTGGCCTTGCCAAACAAGCCACCAGCCCCAGCCCATCAAACCCCCAGCCCCAGCTCAGGCTCCCCAGACCCACACCCCACCATCACTTTTATCCAGGCCTAAGAAGAAGAACAAGACATTATAGATCTGCACGCAACTTGGCACGGGTTGGCGGCAGCAGGCGAGACATTTCTCAGGGAGGACATCTGTCCTCGAGGACGCGAATCCTCACACGAGCTAACTCCAGGAGCAGCTCTGTGTCACGAGGCTTGCGCTCGATTCTGGGCCACGCAACCCTGAAACAACTCATCTTGGGGTATGGGCGTCGCATTTTCACAAAATGCCTCAAATGACTATTCATGTAGCGTTTCAGGATCGCAGCTCACTCACTCTCTGCGAGATGATGAGAATCTGAAGATTTTCCGAGCGATGGGAAGCAAACTGGCAGAGTTTGTCAAGGAAAGAAATGGGAACGTAGAGGTATCGCGTGTTCTACAGGGTAAAATTCAGGAATTTGGCAGGGAGTGTGAAATATTTCCATGGAGGATGGATGGGGTCACGGGACAGCCGGGGCTGCGCAAAACCAGGAATGTTCACGGGACATGCGTAGATGTGGAAGCACAGGAACACGTGAAGCGCGAGACGGCTAGGGTTAACAGACCCTATCGGGAGATCTTGACAGGCGTAACGCGGCTGGGAGCAAACTGGGTATCAACTTAGAACCGTGGCAATGGGAAGCTGACGCTACGCTCGCAAAGCTGTGTTTCTCTTTCAAACAAAGTGCGGCTGCAACTGATGACAGGCTTGGCTGCAGCTAGGAAGATGTGGGGAAGCTGGCAGCTGGGAGTTTTTCGCAGGGTTGATTTCAGCATTTCAGTTGATCGATCGCAACAACACTGCGGGAAACGTTTCTTATGCAACGCGAGGCCGCTTCAATGAGGGGCGCGGGAAGGGCGAAGTGGAGCTGGCGAAAGAGCCATGACACGGCGCTGGCGCTGACGGAAGAACCCCTGCCTGGGAAACAGGAGGTCCGCTCGAGGACATGCTAATCATGCAGGGTGAGATGAGATCGCCAAAGCAGAGAGTGTCCGAAGACAGAGGCCGCAGACAGGAAGAGGCACGATCTGTCAAGGCCACCGTGCTGCAGCTAGCGTATAAGACCCGCAAAGCTATCAAGCATGATGAGAAAACCCGAATTTACGTCAGGTATAAGCGCTCAGCAAGAGACTGAGGAGGGGGCCGACGCTGCCAAGAGAAGGTCTGGGAAGCTATTGACAATTGAGCGCTCGAGATGGGAAATGGTGCAGAAATGGCAAGCTCAGTGTTAACGGATAGAAACCACGGGAGTTTGGCCAGGATGCGCCGCCGTTGGCGAAAATACGGTGCCGGCTGAAATGGGCGATTTTGGGTTACGCAGACAAGGCAACTTAGCAAGACGGGAAGCGCGTGCAGTGTCGTGTGCGAACATGAAGGAAGACAGATCTAGGGACGACAGGGACGAAGTGGGGATGCCTGTCCCCCAAAAGCAACGCCGCAGATACGAGTGGGCATTAGAAGGCCTTTTGGTAAGGGAGCTGGCGATCACATGCGAGGACCTTAAGGTGGACAAAACTAGCCTATGACTCCGCAAAATACCGTGCCCGCAAACAATCGAGTCTATGGCAGAGCACCTGGCAACTGTGGGGGGAAGCTCGCTGACGGTACTCAGGCTGATGCGTGTTAATGTTGCGCTCTCTTTAATCTTGGGGCCCTCCCCAACAATACGGCCCCCAGGACAATAGAATTAGACGTCCTGAGTAAGGGTCCCATGCTACTGAGGGTCCCGGGAGGCCTTGGAGATTAGGATGGTCTGGATTCGGTCCCGTATCTTTCGGGCCCCAAAAACAAAACACATTAAGGAGGGGCTCCCAACCAATGGCCATGTCTTGAATAAGCGGCGGCGAAAACACACTAAAGAAGGGTTCTTCGCAAAAATGACTGCAACATTACAACGGACTGAGTGAGGGCGCTGCTGGAGGAAGAAGGAGTGATCTACGCTAAAGCTCTTAGGGCGGAGTTGGTGAGCATCATACCAGAAAAGGACGAAGGGCAGAGCTTGGGAGAATTCCGTTACGCGCTGGGATCTGTGCAAGGAGAACCTGGCGGAGGCCGAGAATAGCTTTTTTTGATGAGGGGGTTTTCCTCCAGGACCCTCATTTTCTGGCCCAGAACCTGGACTTAGGCCAAGATGCCACTTTTCCATGAAGTTAGCAATTCCGAACGCAAACATTGATTTCTAAAATGGGCGCTTCACGTACGAGTCTTCAAGCCTTCTAAAAGAATCAAGGCGCCTGTGCCAAGAGTGCGCCGGCAGTTTTGTCCTGTGTTAGGCTTTAGTGATGCGCAATCATGAGTGGGTTGAATGTGCTTACTGCGATAGCAGCTGGGTGTGGGCAAACAGGGCGGAGAGATTGGTGTACTGTCGGTGTGGAAGACCCTGGAGTTGGGGCCACACCCATAGTACGGCTGCCCAACCCACTCACAATGCGTGGAGTGGCGCTCGCCAGAATAGTCGCGTTCCTGTTGTTAGTGGCATCGTGGGAAGCCGTTGCCTGCACAGATGAAGCCGGAGTACGGAAGGGAGCTGGGGGAGATGTGCGGGTGCAGCTTTCGAAGGAAAGCTGTCGCCGGAGGATCTACGCAAGATCTTGGATGTCCTGCAGGGTGCCACGGACAAAGAAGCTTAGCAGAAACGCCGGCGCGTGGAAGGCGTCGATCCAGTGACTGAGCCATCCGAGTAACAGCATGGAGCAGAAAGGTGCCTTGCAAGGTGACTTTTGGCTAATGTCACCAGCTGGAAAGCTAAAGTTTTTCAGTATTTCATTCAGCCTGATGACGCGTACCAAACAGCACACCTTGCCTGTATCACGGAACATCGCATCTCCGCATCTAGGTTCTGGGCCACGCAAGCGCTCAGTGCTGGTTTTGCGGGGTGGGCGCTGTCCGGCATTTTTTTAAAAGCCACAGACAAGGGCTCCCAGCATGCACCGTACGAAGTACGGGTGACTTTTCAAGTGTTTGGGTACGCTGGCAGAGCACGATTGTGTTGGTCGTGCCTTGGTATATCAAAGTGGGTGAGAGTTTACTGGCTGGGGTGAATAGGGAAAAAATGGCGGAATTGGCTTCCTTGCTCAGGATCATCGATGCTGCGTGGATTGTGGGCACAACCCGCGTGAACTGCGTGAAATTGAGTTTGATCGGTACTGTCAGGGTGATTTCGTTGTCCCTGCCATCCCGACCATTGCCGCCGGTTCTGTTCTGGATTTTTTTTCAGCAAAAGGCTTGCGAACAAGGCCAAATGCCGCGTTGAATATTGTGTGCCGTGGAGGCCCCATTATAATGCTGTGTTTAGCCTTGACCTGACTGTCAACGCGCTCAGGTTGCCTTGTTTGACAAAGCGTGTGCCACTGCCGGCCTGCGTGGGGCCAAGGCTGCCGTGGGGCAGTTTCCAGAAAGTGAGGCCAAAATTCGCGCGCCCATGAGGCCGCGTGGCAAGCATTGTTCGATTGATCTTGATGAAAAATTTGCGTGCTTTGTTGCTCAGTTTGAGGAATGGGCAATGTCCACCGTGACAGATGTTGAAAGGCTTGGTGTTGGACGAGGAAGGATCCTTGACATCAATGTTGCTGAGCTCGACACCCGGAAGGCCCCTGCTGCGGTTTGGCGTGACAAAGACGTGGGGTTCTGGAGCACGTTGCGTCGGTGGACGCTTGATTTTGGTCGTTTGCGCAGTTGTGCTCGCTTGGATGTGGGTTCCCTAAAAGCCAGGTTGTTTCAACAAACTGTTGCTGCAGCTTGCCGTCTTGCTCAACATTGGACGATCAAAGCGTGATTATCAGGCGACTCACGTGGGGATCAATGTCAACCCACAACAGCCTCCACCGTCCAGGGCCTTCTCCTTGCTGGGGCTGCAATGGGTGCTTTGCCGTATAGATGTCAACAGCGCTTTTGTTTGCGAGAAGCTCTTGGAACAGCTTGGGCGTCATTTGCATGAATCTCAGTTGCGCAGTCTCCGTGCATGAGAAGGCAATGTTGGAGCAAGCTGTCGGCTCACCAGGAGAATCAACCTGAATACAGCCCTGTTAGAAAGCAGTTGCTTGAAGCTGCGATTGATGAATCTACACGGCTCAAACCTATCAGCAGCTCTCAGCTGAAACATGCCATTACCAGTTGTGGTCGGAAAAAGGAAGGCCCTGACGGGCTTACCTTTGAATTGCTGCGCGTGTTGATGAAGTCCTCAGTGCAATGACGTATTTTTACCACACTATCGAGGCCACTGGTAAACTGCCCGAAAGCCTGCAGCATGTGGCTATTGCCCTCTTGCCCAGAAATCTGGATAGTGAGAGGCCTATTGGCCTTCTCAGTGTGATGTACCGCGTTTGGGCGAAGTGTAGGGCTTTCCTTGTCAAGCGGTGGTTAAAATCCTACAGCCAAGTTGCGACATGGGACTATGCTATGCCAGAGACCACTGTTTTTGACAGTGCTTGTCGGCAACAGCTGCTCGCTGAGGTGCAAGGTTGGCGTGGATAGGTCAGATAAGTTTGCCGATTGATCTGAGTCATTTCTATGATTCTGTGCAGCTTGATCAGTTGGCGGGGTTTGCCTTGTCGCGTGGCTTTCCTGCTTGTATCACGCATCACAGTTTAGTCTTCCGTGAGGCGGTCCATTACCTTTGCGCTGAGAACGCTGTCAGTGAAGGCATAAGGCCAGCCAATCGTTTGGTTGCTGGATGCCCTCTTGCCGTGTGTCATGCCAAGTTGTATCTTCATGATTTGATGGTTACCGCGCAGCGGAGTGTGAACCAAGTGCCACGTTCCTTGTCAAATTGGGTGGATGACATCAGCGTTGATTGCCGTTTTGTTTGTGAGGACCGTTCGGTTGATGAGGCTGTGGCCGCTTTTGAAACATTGCGACAAGGGCTTTGTGAGCTGAAACTTACAATTTCGTTGAAGAAGAGCGGGTTTCTTTGCAGTAGTGGCTCGCTTGCGCAGAGGTTGCAAGAAGCCTTGAAAAGAAAGGCTGATGTGCCAAAAGTCCATGATGTGCTCAAAGATCTCGGCGCTGACGCTACTGCTGGAAGGCTTATAGAAGAGTTGGCCACCAAAAAGCAAGAAGGTGCAAGGCAGGGCGACGCTTGCGCAAACTTAAGGTTTTTTCTGCCAGAACCAGAGCGCGGCTCATGGCCACTAATGTTCTTCCCTGACATGCTATGGGGCGCGCAACAATTTGGCATTCCTTGTGTGGGCAGTTAAAACAGCTGAGGGCTCGCGTGCTCAAGGCCACTGGCTTAGTTAAGTCCACCGGTAACACCGCTGTTGCTGCCCTGTGGTTGCTAAAAGAACAGCAAGATCCTTGGTGTCTGGCCAGGCAGCAATTGTTGCAAAACTGGATCCAGCTTGTTAAACATGGTCAGGGGGTTCAAAAATTGCTTTGCAGAAGGCCTGGCAGCGTTGTGCGCCGCGTCTGCCGGCTGTGAGATATGGCAGCATGTTAAGGGGCCCATGTCAGCCATGATTGTCACCCTGATGAAGCTCAGTTGGGACCCCAAAGCTTGGGATGAATGGGTAGCCCCTGACAGGGTGCATATTCGCATCGATTATCTTGACAGCCTGCGCAGGTTTGGATCAGCAGACACATGCGTAACATTGAGTGGCAGGCTATCGCCAGTGCTTTCAAGACTCCTGCTCTCGCTTCTGGCATCGACTTTTTGTTGTCTTTAACCAGGTTGCGGAAGAAGTGGAGCAAAAAGCAGCCTGAGAAAGTCCCCTTACTTGAGATGCTCGTTCAAGGTTGTTTTCAGTTTCTTGATCGGGCAACCGCATGGATCCAGCTTTGAACATCACCGCTTGTGGCAATGCTCTTGGATGAGGTCTCGGTTGGAGTTTGAGGTGCCTGAGACTTGGTACCCATTTTGTGCGCACGAGGCTGAGCGCAGAAGTGTGTGTGGCATCAGCTGCTTGTCCCTGGGAGTGCACTTGGTTGCCACCGTCGCATGAGTCGAAATTGATGGTGTCTTTTTGACGGCGCCTGTGCCCCTTGAGGGCTTGAAGTTTATGCGCGGATGGTTCAGGGGGACCGTTCTCTTCGGACCCGCGCTTAAGACGGTGCAGTTTTTCGATTGTTGCCCTTGCTTGTCAGGACAGAAAGTGGACCAGGGGCCAGGGTTGGCATTTATACGGCTTCGCTGCCTGGGGCGACACAGACGGTGCCACGGGCCGAGGCCTTTGCCATCCTAAGAGCCCTGCAGTTGAGTTGTCGT
Organism: Symbiodinium pilosum; assembly: GCA_905231905.1. Taxonomy (NCBI): domain Eukaryota; class Dinophyceae; order Suessiales; family Symbiodiniaceae; genus Symbiodinium; species Symbiodinium pilosum. The sequence goes on from CAJNIZ010043793.1 coordinate 165,383, forward strand.
GATGTCGTGCTTGCCACTGACGCTGCGTATGTGGAGAGAAGGTTCGGGAGCCTTAAAGTTTCCAAGGGATTGGGTTGTTCGAACCCTGATGTGTGGATTTCTGTTAAGGAGGCCACTGCGTACGGGAGTGTCCAACTTTGCAAGGTTAAGCCCCATGTGTCGTTTGAAGACTTCACTGCTCAGTTCCCAGATGAGCCGCGTTGGCGCTGGATCGCCAATGACCAGGCGGACAAGCTTTGTCAAGCGCATGCCGCCAAACACGCTCAGCGTGCCAGGGCTGAAGTTGTTGCTTGGGTTGATGCTCGGGTTGAAGCAGTTGCCTCCCATCTGACAGATGCCGCCCAGCGTTCTGGGCCTGCTGTCCCAACTAAACAACAATTTTTGCAGCACCTTGCTGAAACTCACCCCCGCCACGTATGGGAGGTCAAGGATGCAGTTGGATCATGTGTAAATTGCCGCCTGCTGCTCCGCAACACCATGCCTTTTGTTGATCGCCTTCGCAGCTGTGCTGCGATGCCGTGTCTGGGAGCCGGATCTGCTGGTGTTCTTTTGGGACACCCCAGTCACGGCTTGAGGCAAGACTTGCGAAGCTGGGTTTACTTTGCATTGCCTGGCAAGCGTGCCAGAACAGTTTCTGTTCCTGTGAAGTTTCGTGAGCCATGCCCAGGGCCTAAGCAGCGTGTAGTCCGGTAAGTTTCTGTCAATTTTGCCCGAGTTTGCAATAGGAAAAAACAGCTAGAAGCTCCGGCGCGAAAAGCCTGAAACAGCCAACTATAGAAGCTCCGCCCGCGGTGCGAGAAGCTGTGAACAGCCAGCTACAAGCTCCGAGCGAAGTCCTAACATGCCTCCCAGCGTGCCAGCCAGAAGGCTTGGACAAAAACATGATACGCCCTGTCAGCACCGTCCCCTGCGAGCGCAATTAGTGGAGGTTTGTGGTTAATACTGGCCCTGTTGAAAAGGGAACTTGTCGGGCGCGGGTTAGTGTTCTGGTCTTGGCGCGAGCCCGCCGAAATTCATGCCGCCACGGCTCGGGCTGCCCTGACGAATAGCCTGTTCCTCAAAACCGCGCACACTTTTTCAAAAGATCCCCACAAATGGGGACTCCATAGACCCCTACATGTTGCTGCCGCCTGGCATCTTCAAGGTTCGGCTGCCTCGCGGGGCGAAGAAGCCACGGGCACCCTCGAGAAAAGGAGTCAGGGTCCAACGCGAAGCCACGCTGAGCCTAAACGCGGTCCTGCAGCTTTTCACAGGTGTCCACAAAAGCGGCCGCCAGGACCCTCCCGACAGGCGCCTCCAGGCTCCGAGGCGCAGCCTTGCCTCCAGCCACCCTAGTGGGCCAAATCTGGACACTCTAACCCTCGGCCAAAATTTTTGAGCCGTCCCTTCATGAGATTCCTTGAATGCAAGGGCGGCCTCCCAAAAGACGCTCGGACTTGTGGCTTGGTAGGTGGCCCAAGCCCTGGACCTGTTCGAGGCTGGTCAGCCGGAGGGCGTGAAAGACACCCGAGTTTGCTGCTAAACCAATCGGCCCAAGCTGAGGGGATTAAACTCTGGGGTGGTTGCTCACACTGCAGCTCCGCTAGATTCCGCTAGGGATGGGGACCCTTTCCTTGCAACCGCGCCAGGTCCTCGCATAAGCGCGAGGGGTCAGGCTCCCTCCCCGTCTGCGTGTGTCAGACCTTGCCTTTCGTTCTGCGCCTTGGCCAAGCCTGCTTGAGATATCTCCCAGCCAAACTCTGCGCGGCGTATCCCATTGAGGCCGAACAAGAGGGTTTGCAGCGGCCAGATTTGGAGGCGTCATTTGCTTACACCTCACTGGATTCCAAGCTCATTCGCACTGTGAGGCAGACAAAGGCTGCGGAATCCGTTTCCCTCACACACCCAAGCTTTGGCCGTGGCGCGACAGCCCTGCAGCAGCTACTGTAGCGGCAAAGCGCTATACGGGAAGTGTTGAATTATCAAGAGCCGCGAGCAAATTGGGAACATGAGCAGCACGAGTTACAGCGTTTGGACAGGGACGGGATGGATCGTCCAACTGAGCTACGGCCGCTGGCTGGGCATATGAAGATTCCAGAAACCAGATAGGAGCCACGAACCCGAATGCAGACACGTGACACGTACATGCAATGATAATGACACCCCACGGGCGAAACCTTTTAGGAGACGTAGGTCCGGGGTCATCCCTTTCTCCTCTTTCTCCTC
>CAJNIZ010043794.1:0-13108 GCA_905231905.1 Symbiodinium pilosum
GTGCGATTCTGGTAACTATAGTTTTAAAGACCCCTGTTTTTGGAGGTGGCGAGAGAAACTGATTCTACGGGCCTTCGCATCCGAAAATTCGCCCAACGCTGATAAACTCCAGAAGATGGCCCCTCTAGCTAACATCCTCATGTATCTCCTGTATATCCTCAGAGTGCCCAAGGGCCCTGGTTTTGAGATACCTGGTATGAGGCTTAGTAACTTAGAACTTAGCACTCAGAGGGCCAGCACACCGAAGGGCAAGTTTGATCTAACAAGCACATGTTTGGAGTATTTTTTGGGGTGATCACGGTAACAATGATAGAAAACATGTTATGACAGAAGTACTGTTCAGAATAGTATAACTTGGTTTGCATGATGGTACCTATTCACATGAATAGCAGCCCTAAACCCTAACCTTCTCTTGTGTTCCGCAGTGCTCATGCTTGGGTGGCTGTTCCCCAACATGATTCCCCGATGGACCTAAGGGTTCAGGCTTTAGGGTTCTTAATATTTAATGTATAGTAGGGTTTAGGGTTTAGGGTTCTTAGTATTTAGGGTATTGGACGTATCTGATGTAGGGTCTGAGGTCTAGGGTCTATTGGACAGGTGTTTACAAGGTCTGTACAGGGTTCGCGCTTGGAGTTTGGGGCTGGCTTTGTGCAAAGTCTTTGCTTCTGCGCTCGCCGCTTAAACAATTTCAAGTGGGTTCTGGGCTTGGTTTAGGGCTTAGGGTTTAGGGTTTTGAGGATGCAGCGTTTGGGGTGTGGGTCGTCGGGCTTGGGGAAGAAACCCTCAAGCTATGGAAAGTTATGTGTGCCTTGCAGCATTCCTTTCCTTAAAAAGGCCTCAAACCATAACGTCTCCCTCAAACCCTAAACCCTAAGCCCTACACCTTAAGCACTAAACCCTAAGCCAGTCTCTGGGGTCCCTAAACCCCGCGCCAGACCTGAAGCATTCAAACGGCAAGCCTCAAATCTTTTGGGTTTAGGGCTATACCATCCGGGCTATATAGGGATAATGGAAAAGGAAATGGAAGCTAGTATTTCGGGTGTAGGATTTAGGGTTTAGGGCTTAGGGTTGAGGGCTTGCGGGTTTAGGGTTTAGGGGAACCATCCTTTGTAGGGTTCATCCCTGCAGCTTCCGGCGTCAAATTCAAAAGCAAGCCTTAAACCTTAAATCCGAAGCCGCGCACCCGGTTAGGGTTGAGGGTCTAGAACCCTAGCCTCCCAAATCCCAAACCCTAAACCCTAAATCCTAAATCCCAAGCCACAATCACCTAATCCTCCCCTAAGCCCTCAGATAGAAAACTTCGAGGACAATGGTCCCACAAGAACAGACATTTCTAAACCTCAAAACAGCCCTCGGCGCTTCAAGGCCCAAAATCCCCAAACCCAAACGCCCAAGATCCCACACCCGAAAGCTACACCCCCTACATACATCCCGTACCCTAAGCCCTAAGCCGTGAACCTTGAATCCCAAACCTCTAAACCCCAAACCCTAAATACTAACCCCTAAACCCTAAACCCTAAATCCCTAACTCCCTAACCCTAAACCCTAAACCCCTGAATCCCTAAACCCTAATCCTAAATACTAATCCCTAACCCTCGCAGGCCCAAGTACAGCGACGTGCTCGCCGCCTCGGGGGGCCGCCTCGTCGAGCCTGCGCAGGCTTCCACAAGCAAAAAGGGTTTAGGACTTAGGGTTTAGGTTGGGTACTACCCCTGTCCCAGTAACAGTCTATATTAGGGATCATATTAAGGGCTACATATCTCCCTACTATATTTATTATCCAGCTGTTAGTGAGCGGGGGCAGTACTCAAGGTTTAGGGCTTTGGTACAGTATACTTGGACCCCAAAGCATGTAGAACAATGGCACTTGGGCAGTCCTTCTGGGTTTTAGGCTAGTCTTTTGCTATTTTGAGGTCCAGGTAGGGTTTGGGCTTTAGAGTTTGGGGTTTAGGGTTCAGGGTTTTGCGTGCAGGATTGAGGGCTTAGGTTGAGGGTACGGGAGTTAGGGTTTAGGGTTTGGTTACAGGGTGTGGTCACGGCATAGGGTGCTCGCTGGTGTGGGGACACCCCGGCCGCTCGCACCGGTGCGTAGCAGTCAACTTTATTAAGCCACCCCATGACCACCTGGAGTTCATGAAATCTTCGGTTTAGTTATTCAAGTCTTATGGGCATCCCGGCGGGGGCCCAGGCAGCACTGACGGGGGCCGTCATTATTCAATCGGGCCATGACGTGATGTGCTAGGACGTTCTGGCTTTCTGGGATGCTGGTGCGCCGTATATTGAATAGGTGAGGCTGTTTTGCTGGATAGGTTGCCATTTGCGGGTTGCTTCCGAGGCTGCATGGGACAGCCGCGCTCTCAATGGTGATGTGAGGCTCTTGTGTCGGGCTACTTCCGCGGCCGCCTGAACACGGCGGCGCTCGAGGTTGGCTTCAGTGTTGTGCTGCGTTAAGTCGGCGGCTCCTCGGGCAAGGTCGCAATAGGTCAAAATCGGTTTGGGAGCAGCCACAAATTGTCCGGGAGACGTCAGACTTGAGGTCCAGATGTGGCCTTGTCGGCAAAACACGGGAATTCGTCGCCTGAAGCCAAAAAGGTCCCAAGGGAGTGTGGGCAAAAAAAAGGTTCGACCACGAGCTTTACCTGGGCTCCATGACGTCCTTAGCCACTCGCAAAGCTCGGGCAACTTCGGGCTCCCCGCAGCGGTTGTCGAGCCCTCTGCTAAGACTTTGGTGTTGGGGCTCACAGGGGTTTGGAAGCGAGAACACGTGCCGATGGCATTTACTGACAAAAGACTGGTGGAACACCGCATGGAAAGACCACGGAAATGAAATAGAAGCTGGGTTGGCATATAGAGTTTTTGGCAACTATGCTCGTACATAGCCATAGTGTAATGTTTCTCCAACACTGTTCAATTCTGGTCTCATAGGCTTCTACGGTAGCTTCAAACTTCAATAACAAGTTTAGGGTTACATAGGGCGAATAGGGTGCATGGTTTTTTGGGTCGTGGATGAGGGCTTGTGGATTACGAGGTTGTGCGAAGGTTTGGGGTCTGGAGTTGGGGGCTACCCGGCTACCCGGCTTCCCGGCTACCCTAAACCCTAGCCCCTGCGGTTGAAAACAAGGAGGTGGATAAGGTTCGAGTTCCGAGTCCAGAAAAGGAGCCTTTGATTTGGCAATGGTGAGTTGAGAGGTGAAGGTTTTGGAGACCAGAATACATCTTAAACTTTGGATTATACGAGCCGACGCATGAGAAGGACCCTATGTAGTCTATGAATTTCACCCTTAATAATGAATGTTTCCGCATCTACCCTGATTAAAAAAACGGCACGCCATATTTATAACTAGGGTGGTTTTCTCGCAAAAAATTGTAAGGATCTAATTGGAGATGTAATCAACAAACCATACACATTCAATGAAAGCGGTTGAAATCTGATTGAAACCTTTTTGAAAATCAGCTGAAATCAAATTCAGTTTTATATTCTCATTGACATCGATTTAAAACCGGATTCGAATTCTCGTCAAAACAGGGAAAAGAAAATGAACATCAATTCTAATCGCATTTAGATGCTATATGACTTGTCATACAGTTATACAAACATTAAATCCCCTGGATTTCGAGGGGATCTTTCCGTCCTTTTGACATCCTACTATAAGCTCACTCCCCTATTGCATTGTTAATGGGACCCCTTTGAAAAGAAGTCTGGGCCTTTTACAAGTATTTGTTGGGGAATTTCATGGGAGCATGCTTTTTATGCACTATTACGGGGATGGGTTGTTACTAGGGTCGATTCTGACATCTTGCAGCCTGAGCTCTGAGCCTGAAGCTGATCTGAGGCTCAGGGGTTAGCTAGGGTCTACGGTTCTGCAGGGCCAGGGGACAGCATGAATCACAGCAAACCATCAAGAGGGAAGAAGGTTCTGTCTGGGGTCGGGTTCTTTTGGAAGGGAACCCCAAGCCGTAACCCGAAATCCGAAAACTTAAACCTTTAAACCGCCTCAACCCCCCCCGTCCCCAAACGATCGTGGAACTACATATGACCTACTCTGAGTTTTAGGTTTACCAAGGGACCATTAAGGGTGGACAAAGGGGCCCTTTTTGTAGGTTAGTGCAGTGCTTAATATGGTCCCTAACAGGGAACCCATGTCCATTGACTATTTGGGTAAATATTGACTGTAACTCATATAGCTTCCTTGTACAAGAACAGTAGTCCATGTAGGCTTCATTTATGTTATTGCATGATTGCTTTCGGGAGGTAGGTTGTCAACCGTAAATGCTACGACCAGCCTCCCAGGGCAGAACCAGTTTTTGCGTGGTCCAACTGGGTGTAGGATTTACTTGATTTCAAATTTACAAGAGTTCAGTTCGGGAAGTACCGTTCCCGAAAGTAAGATGGAGCGACATGCAGCTCTAATCCCTACAAGGGCCCTTTTTGGGGGCTTCCACGTTTGTTCTCCGAAGCCTTAAACCCTAAACCGCGAATGGTAAAAGGGATGACCTGGCTGCAGGTTCCCAGAACGCTACCAGAACGCAAGGAGCTCGCAGTTTAGAAAGCTCAGAACCTAAGCCCTGCCGAACCAATTTGATGTAGGGTTTAGGGCTTAGGGTTTAGGGTTTAGGGGGTAGGGTTTGGGGCTTCGAAAAAACACAGCAACCGCGGTTTGTGGTTGGTTTGGGTATCAGCCTAGTATGTACTCAGCCCACATGGAACCCAAGCGACGGGCCCTTTGTAGACTACTGCCCTTCTATTTACTAGGGATTAGTAGGGAATAAGGGAATACATTATATGGTAGTTTTCCAAAAAGAGGGGACCTCAATACAGGCCCCAAAATACTATAGTCCTTGATATTGGGACCCCTAGAAAGGTACCCCTAATTTTGGAATCCCCCCCATATCGTCATTATATTCCCTTATTGCTTCCTAACCACCAGTAAATTTACAGTCCTTTTCAAGTAGATAGAATATGGGGTATATGGGGATCTTATTATACTATACCCAAAGCCATATCACATCTACTCGAGGGGGACTATGAGACGCTTAGGCAGTATTCCAGGGTAGTTTGCAACAGAGACTGGGCCATGAGGCTATCGGTTTCCGATTCCTTGAGCTTCCTATGCCCTGCAATTTAAACTCTAAGCCTGTGAATTCCCAAACACGAACCCCCCCCCATTCTAGACCCCAAACCCTGAACTCTTTGGGATCTAGGGCCTAGGGTTTAGGGTTTCAGGTCGCTAACACCAGAAACCCTAAACCCTAAACCCTAAACCCTAAACCAGAAACCGCGTGAGAAGGCGCCGCACATCCCAGTACTTCCCATGAGCGATTCAGGCACGGCTGTGGAGTGCCAGAGCTTTCCGGTTTAGGGTTTAGGGTTTAGGGTGTATGGGTTCAACTAGTACCCCCCTTCTATACCACCCCCCCTAGGTTCCCCCCTTAATTAAGGTTATTTAGGGATAAGTTTAGGGTGTAAGGTCAGGATTTAGGCTTCAGGGTTTAGAGTTTCTGTTTTGGCTTTAGGCTTTCGGGTCTAGAGTTTGGGGCTTAGACTTTGAGGTTTTGAGTTTAGGGCTTAGGCTTTAGGGTTTAGAGCTCAGGGCTTACGCTTTAGGGGGTTGGGGCTGGAGTGTCGGGCGAAGGCTTTGGATGTGTTTCCATGTCTTGGGTCCTGAGTTCAGGATTTCGCTTACGCAGTTCGCTGCTGTGAGCATCATGACAGTCCACCATGACGCCTCTAACCCCACAAACCCGAAACCTTGAAGCTAGAACCCTAAACCCTGAAATCAAAGCCCTTTCGGATCCTAAGCCCTAGGCCCAAAATCCTAGACCTGAATTCCCTAAACCTGTGGCGTAATCATGGCATAACCAGCTCCCTCGAGCTAAGCTTTCAGTGAGAGGTGACTGCTGAATCTTTTTTGGCATGGCACTTGCGTTCCCTGCCGTGATTGCAAACTTGACCAGTGGGAGCCAAAGAGCTTCCCTGACTTGCATCTCTGTGGCGCTGTTTGCTGTTATTCATAAGAAAAATATGTATATATATATATGGATTATATATATATACATAGGGCCATATGGGGTGATGTAGGGGTTGTATAGGGTTATATTGGGATGATATTCCGATTATGGTAAGTTCAGAATTGCAGCTTAGATGGTAGTTTCGCCTGCAAGGACTTATCGTCTGCTCCCGGTCAGCAAGGCAGCGTAGATTTCCCAGCATGCTGCGTAAACACGGCCGCCTCCCAACCCCTGCAATAGTCACCTAAACGATTTCACTTGCTACTGAGAGGCCCAGGGAGACTTCGTAAGTAGGTGAATAAACCCTATAATCCGTGTAATGTGGTGACCCTAGTTATCATCAGTATTAGTTTACTTACCAAGTCACCCTGATTCTCCAAGTATGGTAGAAGGTTTCTGTAAGCTGCAGGTAATGAGGTTTTAGGATGCCCACTGCCGAGCTTCAAAGTGTGGGGGCCTATCTAGCCAGAATAGGAAAGTGGTATATGGTACTATAGTACAGCTCTCTAAAGGTTATAGGGGAGTAACATGCGCAATTGTTCAGGCTTCTACGCGCTGATCCCTAGTAACCCTTATGTACCCAGCTTCCATTTCATAGTCCATCTTCTCCATTTGATTCCACAATATTGGCTGTAATATTCCCAGAACCAAGCCATATGTATATATATATATATAGATATGTATATGTATATACACCTACATATGTGTCCAATCCCCGATAGCCCCTTATTCTTGAGTAACAGCCTGGACAGTGGTGCCAAGATGGTGCGGGTTTCGAGGGTGTCTGGGGAAGAGCTGGTTGCTGTGGAAATGCAAGATGGAAGCGACGTGAGGGCCTTGAAGCAGTACTTGCGGAAGGTCTGCGACATCCCAGTTTGCATGCAGCAGCTCGTGCATGACCAAAGTATCCTTGATGATGCAGCCGAGCTGCACGAGCTCGTTCACTTGCAGTTGGTGCTGCTGCCAATCAAGAATGCTGTGGAGCACGAGGTTTCGCATGAGCTCGTGACATATGCAGCCGGGCAAGGCCACTACGAAGTTGCGCGCTTGTTGTTGCAGGCCCGTGCTGACACGGACTTGACGGACAGAATTGGCAACACAGCTATAATCCATGCATCTGGAGAAGGCCATACAGAGATTGTACGTTTGCTTTTGGATTCAGGTGCTGATAAGGACGTGCCAGGAATCCTCGACTACACGGCGCTTATTCTCGCTTCTGCGCGGGGCAACTATGAAGTTGTGCGCATGCTTTTGGAAGCTGGTGCCGAAATGAACAAGATGTGCCAGCAGGGTCGGACAGCTCTTCGCCACGCAGCTGAATCAAACCATCTTGAGGTTGTAGGCTTACTTTTGGAAGCTCGGGCTGATCCGGATCGGCACCGCCAGGGCGGAGAAACCACCCTACATGCCGTATGTGCCCAAGAGAAGGTGGAAGTAGCTCGCCTGCTGGTTCAGGCCGGTGCGAACAAGGAACACGAGCTGTGGGGTCATACACCTCTGACTCGCGCTGCCTGTGCGGGATTTGCTGAGATTGTGCGCCTGTTGCTTGAAGCCCGTGCCGACAAGCAGAAGGCCTGTCGAGGTAAGTCAGCGCTCTGCCTCGCTTCGGAACATGGACATGCTGAGGTTGCATGCTTGCTGGCAGAAGGGTCATGGAAATGTAATCTGTCAGAAGATGTAGTCCCCCTTAAGTAGATAGAATATGGGGTACATGGGGATCTTACAAAAAAATACCCAAAGCCATATTCCATCTACTGAAGGGGGACTATACTCCCATAGGGTGCTGAAGGTACTTGCGACCCTATGAAGGCCTTGCAGGTCTTTCGCAACGCTGGCAATTGGCGGTGCCAGGTGTGGAGCACAGGCGCCGGTGCAAGCATGCAAAACGTTTCAGGTCTTACCAGCAGTATTCCGTTACCCTTATAGTGCCTCTAGTTATAGTACAAAATTCATCCGAAACCATATTTTAACCAAATGCGGACACTTTGGCAAAGCACCCCTTTCGTGGAGAGGGGTAGACTTGAAGGTCTTTCATAGTGGCCCAAGAGAAGATTCGTTGAGACTTGTGACGGCTGCTGGACGCCTGGATGCCGGTGCTCAAAAAGATGTGGGTTGCACGAGTCTGGAAATTGACTGGGTTGCTGTTAAGGAACGTAAGCCAAGTTGCAATTATAAGACAACCATGCTATCTACCATTTCCAAATTGTTGTGATTTAGTTTACGTCCCTCAACAGCAACCCTGCTAGAAACTTGAGATTGCCGTCAGGGATGAGTGAGGTATGCAAGAGTGCGGTTTGGAGAACCCTAGACCCCAACTCCTATACCCCTGAATCCTAAATCCCTGAACCCTAAAGTTTGGGGTTACAGGCCTCGGGAATCGAAGCTCAGCTTTCGGATTTCGAGTCGGCAGGGTTTAGGAGTTTACGGCTTAGGGTTTAGGGGTTTTGTTGTTTGGGGCTTAGGGAACCGACCTTTGCAGTTGGGCCATCCATGCAACAGTTCCCAGGCCATTATGGCTTTCTGCGCATAACGCAAAGCCTTAATCCCCCCAAAAACTCAAACCAACAAGAGGATTTTGGAAACCCCAACCCCAAAGCAAGGACCCTATGTCACAGGATCTTCATTTTGTTGTGTAGGGCAATCTGAACCCTCCTACTAGTCAAGGGGTTGCTGTTTCCATCAGTGGAGGCCCCAAATACAGAAACCAATACGCCATCATCCTTGTTACAAAGACTCCCTACGCGGGCCCCCTGATTCCTAAGAATAAGTCTAACGGTCAATCTTAACAAACATGATATTAATACTTACTATTACTACTACTACCACTAGCACCATTACTAAGAAATTACGAATGATCACTACTACAAATAACGAAAAGATAGATAATTACTGAAAGTAAGCCATGTGGTTGGGCTTAGGGTTCATCCCCGTCCTAAACAAACCTCCCCACCCCCTAATAATCAATTGTCCCCCCACTGCATAATGGTACAGGGCTTTAAGGATTAGGAAATAGGGTCGTTAATTAATTATTAGGGGGGGAGGTTGATTCTTAACCCTTTGGACACTAAGGCTGAAAGCCTCAAAAATCTGGTAGCTTTGATTCTTCCGCTTCATTCATATACCCCTATGAAATCCTTTTGCGATGGGGGTGTTCATTAGGTTCAAGGATAAAACTCTAGTCCTACGTTTTGGCATTTAGCCTCAGATAAATACAATGCAGCGGTAGACTTCCAACATTCTACCGGCTCTTTACCCAAGTCCCTAAACCCTAAACTCTAAACCCTAGACCCTAAACTCTAAACCATACGGACTGCCAAGTACGACATTTGTGCTGTATCATGTGGGACCATCTCAAAATAGCAGGCCGTAGGGTTCTGGGTTTAGGGGTTTAGGGTTTAGGGGTTTAGGGTCTAGGGTTTACGCATTATGAGGGGATATGGAAGACGTCGTGAGAAACTCCAACGGGCCCCTGTACTTAGGGTAAACTAACGTAAATGAAGCGTGGAGTCTGGGGGGGTAATATCTGCACACACGATTCAAGATGTAGAGTTTCGGGGCTGGGGTTTAGGGGTTGAGGGTTTGCGGGTTTAGGGTTTACGGGCTTAGGGTTTAGGGCTTAGGGCTTAGGTTAGGGTTTAGTAGGGCTCGTTGATATTTTGTGGGCTGTGAGTTTTCCTTGCTGTTCCGCACTTGCGGCCAAGCCTGTTTAGTCGAGATGGAGGGAGTTTCTCTAAACCCTTTACGTCTTTAGCCTCTAGCCCTCAAACTTCAAACATTAGCCCTAAATCCTAAAACCCAAACCATAAGCCCTAATCAAACCTTAAATCCTAAGCTTTAAAACCCAACCCTAAGCGCTCAATCCTCAACCTTAAACGTAAAACCCTAAAGCCCGAACCGTTTAGCAGGAAGTGACAGCGACGGCCTGGGCTGCTCGGACGATGGACGCCCGAGGTCTCGACTGCGCAAGAAGCCGCGCGGGGGACCCAGGGGTAGGGCTTTTCTGGATTGGTTTAGGGTTTCGGGTTTAGGGTTTAGGTCTGGATTGCCGTAAAGAAATTCAAATTAATAGGTATAATGAAGAGAAGAATGCACAAGAACATGGAAAATTAACTGCACAGTGGGATTCTCTTGGCCTATATACAGGGTTCAAGACGTAACGTGAATATGCAGCAAGATAAGTTTCCTGAGAGTCGTGAATTCTTGTTATCAAGTTTCTGAATACCAACTCAGTTTTGGATTGTAGACATTGTTGAGGGTTAGCCCTAAACCGTACGCCCTAAGTCCTGAACCCTTAACCCTGAACCATTGAGCCCTAAAATTGTGCCATGGGGTCCCAGTCTTAAGGGCTTAGACAAGTGATCAGGGTCGTAGAAGCCAGAGTTAGCGCCCTAAACCGTAAATTCCCACCCAGCCCTGCTTAGGCCGTACCCACCCTTCTCTAGGGTGCCTGGACCCAGAACTATCCTCGCTTGGAGCTAGCATGCAAGCCTAAAGAGTTTGTAGAGTGTGAGCTGCACCTCCAGGTGCTCCTTGACTCACTAAGTTATTAGTAACCCTAAATCTGGCGACCTTATGCTTCTGGGCTTGGGGGCGTTGCCCTGGGGGGGGGCCACTGGCCAGGCCTCCCTCTGAAGGTGGCCTGGAAAATGCTGAAATTTAGACTCTGCCACAGGCCCCGCAGCCCCCTGAAGGAAAGGGGGAAATGTTTGGAGGCCCTGCAAGGCCTCGAAAGCCTCGAACGCATCAACGGCTCGGAGGGCTTTGGTGGCCCTTGGAGGCTGTTGGAAGCCCTTGGAAGCCCATCCATTGTTTTATTCAAGATTTTAGAGAAAAGTGGGAATTTAGGGTGTCAGCAAGAAGCCCGAAAAGGAATAAAGTCGGCCGGATGCCTGCGCAAGCAGGTGGTGGGAAGAATAAACCAACGCGCCAACTGTTGGTTTGTTGGGCACGAGAGATGTGCCCTCGCCAGATATGCCGTGCCCCCACACCCCTCGGTGTGTCGGGGCGCCATTTCTACATGTTACCTTCAGCCGCCGCGCAGCAAGACGCCCTAAACCCTTAACGCCCAATCCCTAAACCCCGCTGAGTTCTCGGGTTCAGGGTGGGATAGGGGAACTTCAGAGTTCAAGGTTTCAGTCTCCAGGACCCTCGGATCGAGGTTGCGGTAGTTTAGAGCGGGGGCTTTGGTAACCCCAGCCCCGAGATAAGGACGTTGTAGTCACACGACAGCTATATGATCTATAGTGTAAGCTCCTTGAACGGGGGATGTATAGGGGACTACTATAATTAAGGGTTGCTCAGGGGGATACTAGGACTAGGAGTTTAAACAATGGCTCATATGATCCTAGTTTTGGGGATTGGCGTTGCCAAGCTGCTCTTGTCTTGTAGTTCTTGCAGCTCTCAGTTATATGACTGCTGAACGGCCGGGTATGGAACAGAGGCATTGGCCGGGAGCATGTACCGTGACGGGTCACGCTTCAGCCATTCAAATGGGTGTCATGAGAAGTCTGGCCCTACGTACGAAACGTGAGTTTCATCCCCACATAATCCGCAATGCAAACCGTTACGATCCCTTCGTAATCCCCATCTATCCCTAGCGTGCCCGTTCAGAAGCCCCAAAGTAACAACACAAGCAGCAACAGTAAGTGTAAAAATCCTACAGCCCGAAATACCCAACCCTTTCGCTCTTGAACTTCGAGCTTTTCAGCTCCCAACCTTACGATCCCATATTCTACGTAGCTGAGGATGTTTCTGCAAAGTAGAGGGATGTGCAGGAATATCTGAGAAGCTCACTGGGAGGGTATACGGAGATAATGGGGGTCCGTAGGGGTGTGGTGGAAATCCCACTGTCGTGCCTATACTTTTCCTTCAGAATCCTTGTGAAGCTCACGCAATTCCCGGCTCAATTCCATAACGGGACGCAAAACTTTCAGAAGTTACCCGCACACGGGTAAGGGTTTGGGGTCGACTGTTTGGGATATAGGTGGTCTTGTTATAGTCCCTGAATCCTAGTTGCTTCTTAACATTCTTATCCATCTTTCGGATGAGTACTAGCCTTATATCTCGAGGTCTGAATTATGCCTAATCCTAAACCCTTATGAATCATTCTCCTAAAGCCTGCCCCTACAATCTGAGCCCCAAGTCTACAGCCCTGAACCCAAATCCTTCCTGCCTAAATCCTGGTTTGGGGACTGAGTGAGTAGGTTAATAATCCTTGTAAGCCGTGTAGTAACCCTGCATATCCCCTTTATTAACCTACGTACTAAGCCCCCCTGACTCTCCAAGTAAGACCTAAGCGCTAAAGCCTAAATCCTTAAGCTACAGAGGCCGGCGGAAGGAGCTCGCCAAAGAAAAAAGCGAACTCGCCGGCGGCCCGTGGCTCATGTCTTTGAGTAGGCTGTGGGGTTTGGTTAGGGTCCCCCTTAAGTAGATAGAATCCCTAAACCCTAACCCCCTAAACCCTATCCCCATAATCTGGCCGCAGCGTCCATCTTCTAGGGTTTAGGGTGGCAGGAGCAAGATATGTTGGTTTATAGTTCCCCTTAGGTAGATAAAATTTGGGGTATATGGGGATCTTGTTATAATATACCCAAAGCCATATTCTATCTACTTAAGGGGGACTGTAAAGACTTGGATCTAGGGCTTAGAGTAGGGCATGTGGTTAATTGATAAGGCTTTGGGCTTCAGGGTTTAAGACTGAGGTCGTAGGGTCACGTTGGCTTTTCTTGGTGACTTTGGGTTTCGCGCCTTATGTGCCGAGGATAAGCTCCCAAGGCCCTCAGTCCAGCCTTCGGCTGAGAAGCCCTGCCTGTAGTGTAGATGGGGTGTGCTTGTGGAAGAAGCCTGAAGAAGACTGAAAAAGTTTAGGGTTTAGGGTTTACCTTGTGGACCTTACTGGAACCGCTATGGCCCGAATTGGAGAAGTTCTCATAAATTTCTATATGACACCCTCAACCTTTGAGCGCCCCAATCCTTACGCCATAGCCTGCAAACTGGAGAACCGACCTATCTCCTGGCGCAGCTTCAAATGCAAGTGGCCTAAACTACTGGTAGGTTGTCAAAATTATGGTCCCTTATTGGATCCCTATTATAATACGGC
>CAJNIZ010043795.1:0-12199 GCA_905231905.1 Symbiodinium pilosum
AAAAGGGCTTCTAGGGGTTACCCCAAGTATAAGTAGGGGTATAATCCCGGTTATAAGAAGTTACGAAGTCCCATGGGCCTCCGAGGAGAGCATTGCCTACTTGAAACTTCGGGTTTCAACTACCACGAACCGCTATAAATCCTCACATAGAGTAAGCTTCCATTAGATTCTTCATATTCGTTTCCATTTGCTTCTCCATTCTCCTAGACCTTACACCCCACACTCTAAATAGAAGCCTAAAGCCTAAATCCTATAGTTGCCATTCCATTGTCCATTTTCCTTTCCATTTGATTCTCTCCCAGCCAAGTCCTCTAAATATATAGGGTCCGACAGGGCACAACTCCTTCGCAGGTTCCATGTCAGTTGCTTACTGGTGGTTAGTAGGGAATAAGGGAATATCTTCCCTATATAACTCCTAAACCCTAAACCCTCCTTACTCACTCTACTAACCACCAGTAGGGTTGGAGGCGGATCGTTCCTCTCGACACAAATTTCTGTGAGCAGAGTGCAGGCAGCTTGCCCACTGGTGGTCTCGGGCTTGAATGTAGGGCTCATTGGAAACTGCTTAGAGGATGTCTTGACTTAATACGTCTAGGGTCTAGAGCTAGGAGGGAAAGGTTTAGGGTTTGCGTGGTTGAAGGTTTTAGGGTCTGGGAGTTAGTGCTACGAGTTGGAGGTTTCAATTTCAGGCTGCTTTGAACGGAGTAGGGGCGCTGAATAAGTGTCTTATGCCGGGGAGATACCAGGAGTAAACACAATAGCTCATCTGGCTTATATGGGTATTAACCTTACGAAGGTTCCGTGACCATCCAAGTACAGTAACCCTTTCTCCATGACTGGTACTAAACCCTGCACCTTATGTATCCCCTATACCCTCCTAAACCCCTAACCCTAAGCCCCAAACTTAAACTATTATTCAGCCTTCTACATTACACCCGAGACGTGGCTCACTTCGAGTAGCGTTTTCGTGGTGGTTGAACCAAGCAGGATTATATTCTTTAGATACAATACTACACCGCAAAGGAGGATATAATCTTACTCTATATTGGGTACCATAGTACCCCCCAAATAGAATACTACTCATATGAGCTATAGTCTAAACTCCTTAAAGGGGGCTTTATAGGGGATGTATCCCCCCAAAAAACCCTAAACCCTAAACCCTAAACCCCTAAACCCTAAATCCTAAACCCTAAAACCCCCCCCCAAAAAAAAAAAAAGTAACTACTCACTTTGAGCTAGGGTGGATGTTCGACTCGCCGGCTTGCTGCGCTGAGGCGTTCATCGCAGGGAGCGAAAAGTGAGCCTCTGCGGCCTGGGTGGAATGTACGGGCATACCCAAATTACAACAGGTTTGAGGGTTTTAGGGTTTAGGGTTTTAGGGTTTAGGGTTTTAGGGTTAAGGGTTTTAGGGTTAAGGGTTTTCGGGTTATAGGGGTTTAGGGTTTTGGGGATAAACCCTAAACCCTCATCCACTACAAGTGATTATGAGGGAATCGGGTGCAGCTTAGGCAATTAACGGGTTAGAACAAGAGCAAATCCAAAACGCTTTATGCATTCAGATGAAAACTGTTATCCAGACATTTCGAAACCTTAAACCCGAAACCCTAAACCCATAACATAAAACCGTATCCATATTGTAGGTTTTAGGGTTCAGTGGTTTGAGCCAGCACTGTGATGGAAAACCTTGAAGGGTTTGGTTTAGGGTTTAGGGTCCATGGTACTTTGGGGCATATGTACACAGCACAAATCTTAACGCAAACCTCATCTTTGCGTTTCCTAAGGAACCGTACCTACAGCGGCCGAAGACATTGCTTGGATGATCGGTTGACTTACGAAGCCTACCTACCATCCTCCATAATCCCTACGAAAAGCCCCACAACGCCTGTTGCCAAGCAGACTTGAGAAAACAAGAGACCCTCCAAGTGTTGGCCGCCATGTATCCTACCTCAACTCTTCCCTACCTTGAGCCTGCAACCCGCAACCCAAAACTTTCTGGGGATTCGTTGGCAATAAGGGAACCGTTCATATATGTATAAACACATATATATAGAGAGGGGTTTAGGGTTTGGGGCTAGTAGGGAATCAGGGAGTATATTATATATGGACAACAAAGGGATTATATTCCCTGATTCTCTACTAACAACCAATAAGAAAATCCTCAACAGGCCCTCCGTCCTGGGACTTGGATCATACAAGAAAGGGTTTTGGGTTTGGGTTTAGGGTTTAGGATTTAGGGTTTAGGGTGGGGGGGTCCACTGGATCCACTTCGACGGGATAACAATCCTGATGGTGGGCTGGAAAAGAACATGCTTCAGGCAGATTTGGCAAACTTTCTGGGACCAACTACATAGAGGACTCAAAACAGGAAAACAACTCTAAGACCTACCGGTTTGGAATAAGGCAACTTCGGGTTTACAACTTTACGGACGTGAGGCAAATCGCATGCAACAGCAGGACAAAGGTGCTGCAACAAGAATCGTAGTTGCACTGCGTCGTGTCAGGAACTCCAGATAAGGAGTACAGCGGCAGTAGCCCAGCGGCAGGAGGAGCAACAGGGTTTTTTTTGGCAGTGGCGGTGGAAGCGATGGCAGCGTTGGCGGCGGTGGCGGCGGTGAGTAGAAACAACATCGGCAACAGCAGTCATGTTAATAATGCTACTGTACTAGCCGCTAGACTAGCTGCACTAGTATGAACAATGAGAACATCCACAGCGGCCACCTCAAGTATCAACACATATTACATACCTTCACCGAACACGGCACCACAAGTATACCAAGTAGTAAGCTTGCAGCTGAACTTGCCTCCTCGCACAAGTCCGGATTCATCTGGGGCTAGCATTAAAATGCAAACACTGATGAGGAGAAAAAAAAAGGAAATAAAAATAAAATAGAAAAAATGCTGCTCAGTAGGGAGCGGGGGAATCATCCGCGGTAACTTGAAACTAGTAAGATACTATCCCTCATACCCCTAAAGCAGGATAGAATCTTACTCTATATTGGGAACCATAGTATCCCCAAATAAAATACTACTCACATGGAGTTGTGTAGGGAGCCTTTCTGTCATTCCCTACTAAGCAGCTGGAAGACCAGATACCTCGAAACTGAGAAAGCAGCATACACATTGTCCTTGAAGTCGTTGACCTGCACAGTTCATATACAATAATATACCAGAATGTAGTAGTCTCCATTCTGTTTTCCATTATCCCAACATAACCCCAATATATACCCTATTGTATTCTAAATAGTCGTTTCCATTTTCTTTCGCATTATTTTAGGGCCTCGGGTTTCTCAGGGCGCGGGCCCCCTAGACGCTAAGAAGGATTCTCAGTACCGTAGTAGGAACTTGGACAGACGTGAGGAGAGTTGAGGTACTTACACCCATACTATCTCTATATATATATATGTAGAGATACAAATGTACCAATGGGCCAACACATACCTGGAGAGCACAGCATTAACTTGTGCGCGCGCCCAACACTTCTATGTGCTGTGTTCGCCTTACGGGTCGGCTGACAAGCTTTTGCTCGACGCCCCTAAACCCTAAACCCTAAACCCTAAACCCTAAAGCCTAAAGCCTAAGATACATTCAAAGAAAGCCTGTCAAGAAACGTGGCTAGTAAGAAGAGAAACCGGTGCTGCCCTCAGTGCACAGCAAAAGTTTGTTGGCCCGTGAATATAGTCCCCCTCAAGTAGATAGAATATGGAGTATATGGGTGGTTGTCAAAATTATGGTCCCTTTTTGGGTCCCTATTATAATACGGCCCCTAATATTTAGGGTACCCAAAAAGGGACCATAATTTTGACAACCACCCATATGGGGATCGTATTATAATATACCCAAAGCCATATTCTACTACTTAAGGGGGACAAAACATCTGCACGTTAGAAGCCCTGCCACAAAAGCTAGATGAAGAGCCATGGGGACTTAGTAGGGTCATGGGGACTTAGTAAAAATGGAAAGAAAATGGAAAACTACGAAATAATGTGAAGGGTTTAGGGTTTAAGGTTTAGGGTCATGGGGACTGATAAGTAGGTTAAGGGTGGGGATACTTGGGGTTATTCTATAGCTTTGAAGGGTTATTAACCTGCCCACTAAACCGACCCTCCAAGCAAATCAAGAGCCCTGATTCTAAATTGTCCAACCTTTGCTCTTGCTCAAGCACGTCGGCAAAAGATTTGGACTCTAAATTATAGACCCCTGATGCCCCAATCCTACACGCTGAGCCCTTAACCTTAAACCTATCTATGCCGAAAGAGGCACGCAGTCGATATTCCTGATGTCAGACCTCGAGCTCGCAGGGTTTAGGGTTTAGGGTTTAGGGTTTAGGTTTAGGGTTTAGGATTGTAGGGGGCCACCGCGTTGGTACTTTACACGTTCGGAACAAAACCACGGAAAAAATTGGGATGGCTCTTGAAAAAGAACATCTTAAACTCCACTCAGACTCTACCCAGGCTTCATGTAAACCCTGAACGCCAAACACTAAGCTCTAAACCCTAAGCCCTAAACCCTAGACCCTGAAACCGTAAGCTGGGTTTGTTCAACACCTGGGCTGCTGGTATCGGTTCGGCGGCAAAAAAAAAGATTCTGCACTTACAACGGTTCGGGGTTCAGGGGTAGAGTTTAGAGTCCCCCTTAAGTAGATAGAATATGGCTTTGGGTACATGATAGTAAGATCCCCATATACCCCAAATTCTATCTACTGAGGGGGGACTATAAGGTTTAGAGTTTAGGAAAATTAGAGTGTCGAGCTGAAGGTTTGGGGTTAAAGCTTGAGGTTAGTGCTTAGGGTTTACTTTCGAGTTTAGGTTTAGGGCTTAGCGTCTAGGTTAGCCGGGTTGGTGTTGAGCTTCCGACAGTTGAGTTGGAATAGTCGGGAAGCCCTATACCTTTGCTCTATACAAATCCGCATTATGGTATCTTGGCTGCAGTTCCGCAGCGGCATCCCGGTTATACCGTGCGTTGGGTTTTCCTGCTTTTTTTTCACGCCTTTTTGCGATCTCAGGCGAAAGGCCCATACCATTGTTTACATGGAAGTTTCCCTAAATAGGGGGACCCCAATACAGACCCCAATATACTGTAGTCCTTATTATGGGGCCCCCAAGAAGGGTACCCCTAATTTTGGGAAACTCCCATATGGTGCGCTGTGCGCAGTGTAGAGTTGAAGGAGAGGGTGCTGGGTGTTGATCTCCCTTAAGGATTATGTCAAGGAATCATGGGCAATGTTCAGTTTAGGATTTGGGGTCCCGCCTGACTGCAATGGGACAACCCCTAAACCCCAAGCCCTAAACCCATCTAAGGTTGGATTCGCCCTCGACCCAAAAGCTCATACAACTTGAGCTGAAGCCTTTTTGTGGGCAGTGTGTCCGCTCCCAAAGAATGATGTCCATGATCAATTCCCTACAAACAGGCCCTACACCCTAAAACCCTGATGAACCACCCTAAAACCCTGTGTCTCATAAGGTACACGCTTTCGTTTGCTGGGGCCCCGAAGACAAAGCCTAGTATGCATTACTCAGGGTTTAGGGTTTAGTGCTGAGGGCTCTTAGTCGCCGAGGCTGATTCAGCCACAGGGTACTCCCTTTTTCTTGACCCGCTCCAACCCCTCCTGTCCAGGTGTGGGGTTTAGGGTTTTGGGTTTTGGGTTTAGGGTTGCCCCACCGTCCAGAATGAAATTTCAGGACTTCTCGAGGCTTGAGGGCTTGGGAGTAGGGGGCGGTGAGCATTTTTTGATTCCCATACCCCAAACCTTTCCGCCCACCTCAAGACCGTGTCCTTCCCCCATGTAGGATAAAAGTATAAACTTCCAGTGAGGTTGGTCCATGGATGCGGATATCCTCGTAGAGGTTAATGTTCGGACATATGGGGTTAAGGGTTTAGGGTTTACGTACCGCCCCGCCCCCACCGGCCCCACGCATGAGTGAGCTTCCCTTGCTGTGCACCCCAACAGCCGAGGCGGGTGCACGATAGCGTTTACAATTCTGTAGAGTCGCTAATAAGAGCACTACTTTCGGGAAACCCCCAGTATCATCGTACACAACCCGTTCACTGTGGCCTCTGTTATCTTGTGACGAGACAAAGACCCATTTGACGTACGGCACTGTGTTTGACGTACGGAACTGTGTTTGTATGAAGAAGCCCGAACATCAAAAGTATACAGGACCCATAACCATAAACTCTGAAGCCCGAAGCCCAAACCTCACCCCAACCCCTAGACCTTATCCTATCCTTGGGAAAGGACTCCTTGAACCCTGCACCCCAAACCCTAAACCCTAAACCTCTAGCCGGTTTAGGGTTTCCATTGTCAAGGCGCCAGTACTCCGGGTATTCGGACTTCACTGCAAGCTCCGATGCTTTGAAGTCTGGTGTCACCACTGCCTGCTTCGAGGGTCATGGGGACTTAATGGTTTAGTGTTGAGGGTTAAGGGTTTACAGGTTAAAAATGGAAAAGAACATGGAGACTACTATATATAATTCAGGGTCAGAGGGACTTAGCAAGGAAGTGAATAAAGGGGGGATTTGTCCTTATGTGGCTTATACGGGGACATGAACCTACTTACTAAGTCCTCCTGACTTTCCAAGTGCGCAAGACTTGACAGGGGTTAAGGTAAGGTTTTAGCCTATGTTGGCCCCCCCCTTGACTGACAGAAACCACAAGGATTAAGCTGATTATATCAAGGTTTCCGGATATTCCGATCTTACCACGATGATGGGTGGGGGCCTAAACCAGAGGCTTAACATCTAGCCAAGGTTTCCGGATGAACATTCAGGTCACGATCATGGAAATTATGTCCTGGGCCCTATACCGACAATGGGTATTCTTGTGAAGGATGCTGCATTTTCTGGGTAAAGAGCGAATAAAGTGGTGCAAGATTGCCTCCCCAATCACTCCATTCCCTCCACCGCTCGCTCTTACTTACCTTTGGTTAGCTAGGAGTGAAGTCATGGATCCTCATAGTGGTCCCTATATAACCCCTTATAGTAGTTTCCATTTTCTTTTCCAGTTTCAATGTTCTTTTCCATTATCCCTACATAACCCCTATATATACCTGTATAGCCCTATAAACCCTATACAACCCTTTTATATCCCTAGATAACCCTATATAAACCCATATGAGCTATAGTCTAAACTCCTAGTATCCCCGTTAATATCCCCTATATAATCCCCTATATAACCCCCCTTTTAAAGAGTTTAGACTATAGCTCATATGAGCCTAAAGCACCAGTGAGCAAAATGTCGCGTCACAACGCACGCAGACCAGGGCTACCCTACCCATGTTCTCAGCCTGCAGAAAGGGTTTAGGGTTTAAGGTTTAGAGGTTAGGGTTTAGGCTTTAGGGTTTGGAGGTTAGGGTTTAGGGTTTAAAGTTAGGGTTTAGGGTTTAGGGGCATGACCTTGAAGACAGGTTTACGGTTTAGGTTGTGGCATCTTCCTACGATGGGTCATGCAAGATTTGGTAATTCCATGATTCTTCCGATGTTGAGCAGAATTGTCGAAAGTCCACTGACAACATCCATTGCCATTATCTCTTAAGGTCATGCAACATGATGCAGAATCGCAAAAAAAATGTGGCTCTGTGGACTGCAACAGAACAGCAAAGAAACTTGCGAAACTACGCCACATGACCCTGTGGACACCCCCACGCCCCGCCAAGGAATGGCTCCTTATAGTCGTCCCCATGTGTCCCATTATAGTAGTTTGCATTTTCTTTTTCATTCCTTCATTCCCAGCCAACCAAAGGCCAGAAAAGAAAGCCCTAAACCTGCGACCTTCTTCCAATCCAAATGCTCCACGGGAGCTGCATCGAGCAACGCGCAGGGCTTGGCAACGTCGCCCCTCGGGTAGTCCGTACGGTTGATATCAGATAGCCCTTCATGACCCTAAGTATCATCTAGGACTTTTGGTTTCCGGTGTAGTGTTGAAGGCTTAAGGAAATCGCACTTGGCCTAACTGACTGTTCAAAATCAAGAAACTCATATGAGCTACAGTCAATTTTTCCTACAGAATTTGATGCACATGGGTTCCTTACTAGGGACTGTATTAGAGACTGTACTAAATTACAAGAGGGACCCCTATGTCAACTGTTGAGGGTCCCTTAATGCGGCTCAAATTGACCGTAGCTCATACAGGGAACCCGAATTGCAATAGGAACCCCAGTAGAGGGACCTGTACTATAATGAACTTCAAAAAATCACTCTGACCCCCAAACCCTAAACCCTAACCCTAAAACCCTAAACCCTAGATACCTTAGAGCTTGGGCAGCATGGTCTCCCGTTATGCCATGGTCTTGCATGAGATTGGATTATAGTACTCGTTCAGACCTTAAGCTTTAGAATTTAACGCTCAGGGATTCAGATTTTGGGATTAGGGATTAGGGTTCTCTATTCTAAGGTTGGGGGTATGGAGTCTTGGTGACTGAGGGTTGAGGTTAAGGCGCAATTCAAGGTGTAGAGTCTAGGCAGCTGACCAAATCCGTGCTGCGAGCGGCAGCAAAAGTGATCCCTACCTCTTTCTTAAGTCGGAGCCCCGTAACCTCCTTGTTATCCCTATACTGGTTTGCTGTTCCGAAATTTAATTGAGTTACTACAACTAGGAAGCCCTATCATTTCATATGTGCCCATATAATGGTAACTTCAGAAAACTTCCTGAACAGCAACCCAGTAGATGGGATTCCTAGAGAAACTGCCCTTAAGAGTTGTCAGCTTGAGGATCCAAGGACCATTGTGCTGGGAATTGTTTGAGCTATAGTCTAAACTCCTTAAAGGAGGTTGTATAAGAGACTATATAGGGGACTACTATAGAGGTTATTGAGGGGGATACTAGGAGTTTAGACTATAGCTCATTTAGGCTTCTACATTACAATTTGCCGAGGGCCCAGATGGTAACCCTCCTCACAGGACTTTTGATAAGGACCGTGCACCCGGCTCGCATCAGATACAATGTGGAGAAGGACGTCACATTATGAGTAGCCTCTATTTAGTGGCTGAACCCCGTAGGATTAAATTCGGCCTACAAAAAGATTATAACCCAAAGGAGGATAAACCCTTACTCTACATTTTGGACTATAATACCCCCACTAAACATGCTACTCGCACGTACAAGCTTCCCAGTAAATATGATGGGTCTTGGCTTGCCAGTGAATACGAGACGGATCCCTTTGTTTATCGAAGCTCGGGGAAGCAGCCCCCGAAACCCAAGCCTCCCTATTGAGTAGCGATTATATTCCTTATATAAAATACTGTACCCCAAAAGGAGGATAAAAATCTTACTCTATATTGGGTACCATAGTATCCCCAAATAAACTACTACCGTATTGGGGGCCACAGAGGCCGCAGTTGGGCTTGCTAGAGGTTGGTCTGGGTATAGGGGTTAAGGGTTTAGGGTTTTAGGGTACAGGGGTTTAGGGTTTAGGGTTTAGGATTTAGGGTTTAGGGTTTAGGATTTAGGTTTTAGGTTTTGGGTGGGTGCTCATTCTTGGGAGGAGGGCCCTGATTATCAACCCTGTGCTACACTCTGGCCAAAGGACATCAGCTTCTGCGCGAGCTTGCACCACACGCGGTCCAAACCCCACTCCTCAACAATGTAGGTTACTTGCGGGGCCATGGGGGCTCAGAAAGTAGATTGATAACCCCTATAAACCATATAACAACTCCAAGTATCCCCATCACTAACCTACTTACTAAGTCCCCGTGAGCCTAAACCCTTAACCCTAAACCTTAATCCCTGCCTACAATAACCCTATGGCAATTTCCCTTTTCTTTTCCATTGTGAGCCTACTTAGTCCCCATGTCCCTCCAAGTAAGGGCTTGCTTAGCCTCACAAGGGTTTAGGGCTGAGGGTTTGGGGCTTAGGTTTTTAGGGTTTAAGGTTTCAGGGTTTAAGGTTTAGAGTATGCCTCCATACGAAGGTTTTCACCAGTTACTAAAGACGGAAATGCTTGACGTAGTTCACGCATGGTTGGCAATATAGGTGAGGTTTCCTGAAATACTGAAAAGGATCAGATGGACCCCAACTAAGATTAATGACGAGTATCAATCATGAGGGGAATTTTAGTTACCCCAGCCCACAAAACCAGGACCCTTGTATATAATATCTGGATAGCTATAGGTTCCTTCCTGTAAAAGTTGCAACTAAAAGCTCCCTAGTTTTGAAGGGACTTGGGGGACTTCGAGCCCTGGTATCAAGGATAAACCCCAAACACCAAATCATAAAAACTCAGCCTTGAACCACAAACCCCAAGCTCTGACCTATAAACCCAAAACCTTGTACCCCACATCCTTAGCCTGAACTCCCCAAGCCCTGAAACCTAGACCCTAAACCCAAACCCCTTTCGGTAAGATGAGGTTTCCCAAAATTCTCAGATGTCCAGTTTTTAGGAATAACGAGCTCTCCGACCTAAAAGAGCCATATAGGGGTATGCAAGGGAATGGAAACCAAAATGGAAACCACTATCCTGTTAAAACGTTGTTGCAAGTGTGCGAGGGCCTGGCAATTCTGGGGGGCTGCCGTGCGGGGGTTTCTGGGGATTTGGTGGCCCCCTTCTATACCTCCGATGACAGAGAACCCCTAAACTCCTAATCCCTAAACCTCTAAACCCTAGACCCTGAACACGGCACCCTAAAGCCCAAATCTAAACCCTACATAGCTGCATGGTGAAGGGATCAGGAGATGATGGCTCAGAGCTAGCTGTCCGTACCAAAACTTGAATGACCTCAAGTTAAGGCTTAGGGTTTTGGGTCTAGGGTTTAAGGTTTAGAGTCCCGGTGAGCCCCGAGGTTTGGGCTACTGAGGGTCATGCAGAATTATTCACAATGCTGTTGATGCTACAGTATATTCAGCATGACCTGATTATACCATAGTACCATACTAGCCAAGCTTAGTCTGCTTCAGATCATGAAGCGCTGTCAGGTATCTACCGTGCCAACCGCAAGCTAGGGCCTGGGAGTGTATACTTTTAGCGGCAACGGTGGCGTAAGGTTCATGGACTAGGCAAAGAAGAGGCGTACTCCTCGGTTCAATGATGAGGTGAAACAGTCTCCCTGGTCATGGGGCTTAATCATATGAGCTATTGGGAATAGTCGCTAGGCTTACCAAGTGAAACTCCCAAACGCCAATGGTCCTAAGCCCTAAAGCCTAGGGCCCTGGTTGGAGGGTCAGGGCGGACTTAGAAAGTAGGTTCATATCCCCTATATGCCATAGAATAACCTCAGTTATCCCCATTCTGAACTTATTAATCTACTTACTAAGTCCCCTGACCCTAAACCGTAAATTCTAAAGACTATATAGCAATTTTCATGTTCTGGTCCATTGTTAGCCTACTTAGTAAAGTCCCTATTAACCACCAAGTAGATCCCAGACCTCAAAGCTCAAAAGCGCAGACCATGAATCCCTGAATGCATTCTGCTTCCATGTAGTCCCGAAGTAGGGCGGTGCCAACATAGACCAAAATTTAACAGATCAATGTTATGTAGGGATCCCTCAAGTAGGAAAGGACCCCCAGAATAAAAAGGACCCTAATTGCTGCAAACCCTGATGAGGACTAGTGGCGGCTTTGTCATGGACACAATCCACGCAGTCCTTCCTGTGGCCGACGGTTAGAGTGCAGGACTTAGGGGCGGAAAGCCTCTCAGGACCCGTCAGCGAACACAAGGGGATTGCAGGGAAACCCCCATATAGATATCATGTTGAAAAACTCCCATACTTCTGTGGCCTTTGCGGTCCCTGTACTTGGAGGGTCATGCGGCGTAGTGCCTGCTAACGGCTGGTGTCATACCTTTCTAACCCTATTTATACCAGGGACACCGTCTATAAAGCCCTAGATCCAAGCTAATTGCTAACCTTCTCCAAATTCATACGAGCCCCCATGAAAACCTTTTTTTTAGACTACCGGCCTTTTTGAAACAGGGCTTTGTGGGTTTCCAGGTCCCAAAATCCGAAACTTTAAGCCCAGAACGGGTTTTTTTTGGATCGTGGAGTTGAAGGTTGAGGGTCTTCGGGTCTTAAAGTTTCAGGTTCCAGCGAATGAGGGCTAAGGAGTTCCCTAATCCCTAACCTTGGGTACTGCCCTCACCCGGCTTACAGTCTATAATAGGAGTCTTATCAAGGGCTATGTATATATGTAAACGCAAGACTCCCGGACAAAATCCCCTAGATAACCCCCATTTCAGGAGGTTAGACTATAGCTCATATAAAACCAAGGCA
>CAJNIZ010043795.1:24213-54049 GCA_905231905.1 Symbiodinium pilosum
GCACCGCCTCAGACAGAACAGTTGTCAATGTTGAAAGAGGGTGTGGGGATGCATCGTCATGTCATAGAAGATGCTTATTATGTAGGTGGTGCAAGATTTCCTCCATACGCCGTATGGTAATGATGCTATAATTTAGTGGTATGGATTGGGGCCCCGTACTTTTGGAAACTCTTGGTGGGAAGGCTGCAAGGTACTACGTGTTCTGAGTTTCGGACACATGGCCGTTGCGCATGCTGAACCCCAAACCATAAACCCCAAACCCTAAACCCTTAAGACGAAATTAACTTACAATTGCTTGGGGACTCAGTTTCTCCACTTCAAAAAATTGACACGGCTCGAAATTTGAGGGGCAAAATGGACCTCCCCAAGCCCAAAGTAATTACAATAAATCCTCCACCCCAAACCCCAAGCATGCGCCCCCTAAACCCTAGAAACCCAAAATAGTAGCTTCCATGTTCTTTTCCATTATCCCTATATATGATACATAATATATCCCCTATGTAAACCCCTATGAGCCCCGACATAACCCCTGTATAACCCCTAAACCCTAAACCCTAGTTTAGATGGCCTATATAACCCCTATACATTCCAAGCCCTCAAACATGTGCATGCCCAGTTGCGTTGATGCGCTCGGCAGCGCTCTCCGCCTTGAGCCGACCAAGGTGCAGGCTGGGCTTAGGTTTAGGGTTTAGGATTTAGGGTTTTGGGATTTGGGGCTATAGGGTATTTAGGGTTTGGGGTTATAGGGTTTAGGGTTCCAGGTTTAGGTTTCAGGGTTTCGGGGCTAAGTTGGGGGTTTAGCGCTTAGGGCTGGGAATAAGAACAAGCTCTGCTTGAAGAGGCGGGTTACTTAGAACCTACAAGTACTTGTATTTGTAACCCAACTATGACCCCCATTACTTTGGGAAACCTACTTATAAAATGTTACAATAGGGTTGCAATGGGATTACTTGGGGACATAGAATATAAACTACCTCCATGGTCCCTCACAGCAAGTCGTATGGCCCAGGAACCCAGGAAAAAATGGTTATCAGTATGGCTGCAAAGCATATTATAGGCAACGCGCCCTCCAACTTCAGATGTAGTGCTCACGAAAGCGTCAGGGAAGCATACACATATACATATATATGCGTATATATATATACCCCTAAACCCTAAGCCCTAAACTTTGTGTGTTGACCACACATACCATGTCTAGGCATAATCTAAGGAAAGTATGAGGAAATGGGGCTTGTAGGGTCTGAGTTCAAAGTTTGGGGCTTCGACTTTAAGGTAGGCCCTGACTGATAGATTTCCCTGAGATAAGGGTTTAGGGTTTAGGGCTTAGGATGAATGATCCCAGGATGGTGGATCCCTATTACACGGGGCTTTATAGTCTAATCTTCTCACATATCTCCCGTAATAACTCCTACTATGTACTCCCCTATACAAGCCCCCTTTAAGGTGTTTAGACTCAAAACCAGAGAGAAGCCCCTTTGAGGAGTTAACAGCTTAAACCCTAAACCGTATATAGTACTCGCCTAAATAACTTCCTATATAACCCCCCTTAAGGAATTTAGACTTTAGCTCACATCAGCAGGTTGCGGATCCAGGATTCAAGGTTTGTGATCCAGGGTCTCTTGCTGGGCCGGACATGCAGGCTTTGGGGTCAAACCGGAATTCTGAAGATGCATGCATTTTTGGTTGGATGACTTTCTCTTCTAAGGTTCCTGCTTTAGGGTTTCTCCTTTAAACTTCCTGCTTTAGGGCTTTTCGTACAATACTGCTGGCGCGGCAAAATCGGCTGCTTGCCTTCCTCCATGTTGGATATGGAATTGGCACAACGCCGTCTTTATGACTGTGATATCTTCGTGGTAAAGAACACCCAAAACCCTGTCCTGGACATGTAAGTCACAATTCATTGCAGAAGCACCCTTATCATGGACCCTTTCTTGCTGTCTCTACTGTAGACCTGGCCAGCAAGAACTCCCACAACGTGGGACCCGAGTAATTTTCAAGATGACGTTGGGGCATATTGAACTATGAGTATGACGAATTAATAACGAGCCAATACACTGGGATCATTTCCTTAAGTAACTTCGAAGTGGGCATGTGACCTTGAAATCTAAACTACTTGCAAAGAAGGACAAGGTGGGAGTATTCAGTAATAACTACCTCCAAACCATACCAAATATGTTGGAGCAACTCCGAGAAAGGAATCCATATTTCTTGAAACCCTAAACCCTATACAACCCCTTAGTAAGGGCCTTTGCAGGGGCTGGCAAAATAGCCGAGGTAATCAGATGCGTACTATCAACACCGCCTCTAAGGCCCTTCCTGCTGGCAATTATCACTCCGCTCCGCTACACCCACGGTGTTTAAGGTTTAGGGTATAGCGTGCCACACCCCAAACCCTAAACCAGAACTCTTAACCAAAGCCTTAGCCACTAAACTAAATTCCAAAGCCCGGAACCCTATGCCCTAAGCCCTCGATGCCCTAAGCCCGCCCCCTAACCCCTAAATACCAAACCCCAAGCCACAAAACAACAATCCAAACTTCAAACCGTAAACCTGGGTTTAGGGTTTAGGGTTTAGGGTCCAAGCCAGCAGGGCAGAAAGCTGGAAGGCCTCCCTTCGGACCTTGCAACCACAAATCGTGACGACAGATAGTTCTTTTCGGGCCTCCAAATTCTCCCGTTCTACCAATTTTTTGCTGGGGAAGGCCAAGCCCAAGTAATCACTTTCTTATAAACCTTCAAGCCTCCCTAAACCCTAACCCTGAGTCCTAAGCCCTCAACCCGGAAACCTGGGCCTTAATCCCTGGACGCCACACCCTAAACTCTAAATCCCACACCTGAAACCCTGCCTCCCCCCGCCGTACCAAGCGCTTCGTGTCGCCGTGTGCGGAAACCTCGTGCATGCCTGGTGGTTCCCAGGGTTTAGGGTTTAGGGGGAGGACTATACAGTACTTTCTATTGACGTTTCCATCAATCTTTGTTCCTACTGGTAACGAAGGAATGGAAAGAAGTTTTGAAACAGCTCTTTTTAATTGGTGATAATGTAAGGCTGCTATGGGGATCTACCCCTCCCTTCCCATGAAAAACTACATTGATGGGATGGGATCTTGATAAGCCCAAGCGTCCAAGAATAGAAACCTAGTAATGGTCAGATGATATGGTACTTACTTGGAGGTTCATGGGAGTTAGTTGCACTTGGAACTGGAGCTAGAACCATACTTACAACTGGGGTAACCTCTATAAGGCCAGTTAGGGGGGCTTGTAAGTGGGGTTATAGGCGATTGTACTTTGTCGTGTCCCATGGACCTTCAAGCATACGATCCTTAAGGTAAGGATTTGAGATTAGGGCTACCCTAAGCCCCAACCCATAAAACTTAAAGCCTAACCCTAAACTCAAAACCTAAATCCTAAATTCAAAACCCAAATCCTCTGGTCACAAACCCCTGATTGGAGGGTCATGAGAGCTTAGTAAGTAGGTTAATAATGGGGATAATTGGGGTTTTATGGTGAAAGGGTTATTAACCTACTTACTAGGTCCCCATGACCCTCCAAGTAAGGCTTTGGGGCCTAATAGGGGAACAGAAAAGAAAATGGAAACTACCATAATAGGTTATATAGGTTTAGGGCTTAGGGTTTAGGGTTTAAGGGCTGGGGGTTAAGGGTTGAATTCCTAAGCCGTCTTATGTCCCTACCGTAGATACTGTTCTTGGAATAGTAGCAAAATTTCAAACGTATCAAGGGGGGTTCAGATTCTGCTCTAAAGCCAGCATATCCCTATCCACCCTAAACCCCTAAACCCTAAACCCTAAATCCATACCTTTTTGGCGGAGATGTTACGTTGGCACCGGCGCACCACTAATCCCTAAACGACCAATGTTAGGGTTTTAGGGTTTAGGGCTTAGGGTTTTAGGGTTTAGGGCTTAGGGTTTTAGGGCTTAGGGCTTAGGGTTTAGGGTTGGTGGCCTCAAGTCATGGCAGAAAGTCCCCATCGCTGGGAGCATCCATTGCTTATTTCAGATCCGAGACTCCAATTCAACAAAAACCACGAAAAATAGCCTGGATTCCCTACGTAAGATCTCTTGACTTAATAAGCCTACTAGTTAGCAACAGGGGTTATGGGGCTTGTAACAAGGGGTTATTGTGCGTAGACTTACTCATGAAAAACACTATCCAAGTGGGCAGTACAATTCTGTGCTTCGGGGTCTGGCTCAGGTTCGACGGTGGACGGAGGAAATCTTGCATCACTTAGTATACACATGGTGGTGCAAGAACTCCTCCATGCACAGTATACGATGTTTTAGGGTTAAAAGATGGGCTGCAGACGCTTGTTTCCATGCCTGCTATTTCAGAAGTCTCTTTTCGCTTGACTAAGATAGAACCCTTGCTACACTACTCCCTAGGCTCCAAAGCCAGCTTATGACCCCTCTAAGTGGCCTCATAGAGACCCAAGCTGCAGGTGGTTACTACATCCCATGGACCTTCAAAATCCTTCAAATAGGCCGAAACCCCCAGTCCTCAACCAGACCTGCAGATGCAGACGAGAGGCTCATAGTGTATGTCAGCCAAGACTGCTGCCCTGCAGACGACGGGGGATTACTTGGCTGGGCAGGTTATGAATAACCTACGTAACTGTATCCAAATTATGGTTTCCCCTAACCCTAAGCCCAGCAAGCATTGCTGTAAGTAACTTGCCTTGTGAGGTAGATGCCCTTTGTAGGGTCTTTGATTGTTTAAGGGTTTAGGGTTTGGGGTTGCAGGGTGTTGCGGTTTATGGTCATGGGGCTTAGGGTTGAGGGTTTCAGGTTTATGGCTTGGCGTGCACCGTCCCGAAATCAAACAGGGAAGTAGTGATTTATGAGAGCAGGAGATGGCTCGGACGTCATTAGCAAAAATCGTCTCAAACAGCGGTGAAGGCAAGAAGATGGGAAGGATGAATCTTCCGCTCTTTCCCTCCATCATGAACCCATCCACAACTATTTACGACTTACTAGTTACTAGCTATTAGTTACTAGTTACTAATACCTAATTACTAATTACTAGTTACCAGTTACTGGTTACTTACTAGTTACGATTTACTATTTACTATTTACTAGTTACTAGTTACTAGTTACTAGTTACTAGTTACTAGTTAGTAAGTCGAGGTAGGACTCAACTAGGGCCATATGAGCCTACTGTCAATACCGTATGTAGCTGCTGTTGGGGATCGATGACGGCTTCCAAGAAATTACCATTTGCAGGGGGTTGCCCAATACGCCTTTTCCCCGAATGGGTCTTTCACGTACACGGCCTTTTCGCGCCTTTTCGCGAACACCATCAAACCAACAGGTTGCTGAGAGATCATGTTTTATCAACCAAAAACATACCCACGTTTCCTTGAGCGGCCTGCATTGCGAGGGATAAGTTGGACCACTGCTGACGTTTTTGCCAACCTTTTCGCAACCCTCTCGCGCCCCTTTCACCCGCACCATTTTTTGCATTTCCAACAAGCCATGAATTGCCATACATATAAATCTTTTGATAGGAAAATTATGTTCAACCCCAGTAGTCCCATGGAAGATAATAGGGACAGCAGGCTGGGTATCTCTTACCCCACTTACACTCAGCTCTCAAAATTTTGATCCATTGGCTGAAGTTCAAATCTTAAGGGAATCCCCGATCACTTACCAACTCAATCAATCAACCAACCAACTAATCAATCTATCAATCTGTCCGGAATTGGGGGCCAGTATACACCCAAAAATGCGCAATCCTTTTTCTGGGGGGTCCCAAAGAGGGGCCACAGCTTTTCGGAGGACCCTCATCATGTGGATGGAGGAAATCTTGCACCACCTAATTTACCGCATACTCCAACAACAGCATTATTTCGGGCTTCCCACGTGGTGCAAAATTTCCTTCATCCGCCGCCTCACTCACTCACTCAGCTCATGCTGGCGAATTCTCTCAGTCCAGCTGAGCAAGGGGATTTGTGCCCCAGCATTAGCTTACCTCTGGTCAGCCTAACATGTCTCCCAGACTCAATTCAAGTTTTTTTCTACTCACTCCCTGTCCCGCCAAGGTGTCCTAGATTTTCTTTCGGGCAGCAGGACGTGACGCAGGGCGGGCTGGAACTATGAGAAGGCCGAAGGGAAGGCCCCCTCCCGCAAGCCCTTTTTTTTGTTTCAGCAAAATACCCGGCCAGATCTGGTGGCAGCCCACATGACAATCTATGAAGGGGCCCTTCGGCCCAGATCGTCCCCGGGCACAAACTTGAAAGTATTTTGCTGCGTTTCGTTATGAGCGAATGGGTAACTTTGAAGAGCAGCCAATACCCCTGAGAGTAATACATGGATGGTCTTGGTGGCGGGATGGGAGCATAGTTCTGTGAGTCTGGGACCAGCGAGCCCGGCTCCTTTTCTTGTCGCGCATTGATGCCGCGAGGCCATCGTTGGAAGATAGTTGAACACCCTCAAAGCCCTGAGAGTAGTAATTGGGTGGCCTTGGGGTGGGTCAGTCTGGAGACTAACTCGCGCTCACAAAGCGCGCGTCTGGCAAAAGTACCCCCTATTGTTAAGAAACTCTCATTTGTCTCGTTCTAGCTGCCACGTTTGCACCCGACATGTCAGGTTCCGCCTTCCTATTTAGGGCTTATGGGCACTTGGTCGAGGGTCATGGGGACTTAGTAAGTAGGTTCGGGATAATTGGCTCTGAACCTTTTGCCCTGCATCCTTACTCCTGTAACCTAAACCCTAAACTCTTTGAACTAGACTTTGGCCCTGGGCCCTGAACCCCAAACCATACCAACAGTAGCCCAAAAAAGACTTTACGATGTGAGGTGTTAATGGAGACTGTTCACTTCGCATGCGCGGGTTGGTGGGCAGGTCTACTCAGTGACGGCTGAACCCCAAAGCCGGTTTAGGGTTTAGGGTTTAGGGTTTAGGGTTCAGGGTTTAGGGTTTAGGGTTTAGGGTTTAGGGTAAACCCTGCGTCTCAAACCCTACCTGTGGCTCCAATAACCTACCGTTTAGTAGTAAGTACCCCTCAACTAGTAGGTATAACTCATAAAACTGTAGGTGCATGGCCTTACAGGTACACCCTGAACGCCCTGAATCCTTACCCCAAACCCTTTCGCCAGCCTCGAACCCTTCACCCCCAACACTTCAACCCTAATCCCAAAGACTATATAGCCCTATATAACCCGATAACAAAGCCGACACCCAAAGCCCATATATAACCCAATAACAAACCCCAAACCCAACCCTAAACTCAACCCTACACCCTAAATCCCGCCCTAAACTCCATCCTAAACCCTAAATCCCACCCTAAACTCCATCCTAAACCCTAAACCTCACCCTAAAACCCTACCAAAAAACAGGGGGCCTGCGAATGTGGGGCCCACGATGAGTGAGCCAGAAGCTCTGGCTAACGAGAAGAGCGCGATAAGGTCCACGCCTCGATATGAGGAAGGATTTAGGACCCTTAAGAAACCCCTAAGGTTTAGGGTTTAAGGTTTAGGGTTTAGGATTTAGGGTTTAGGATTTGGGGTTTAGGATTTGGGGTTTAGGGTTCAGGGTTCAGGCCCTCACCCTCTAGGAGTGACCACAGGGGATAATGCTCATGCTAGTAGTCCACCTAGATATCCCTAATGCCACGGTGACTGAGTGCGGCCCTCAAAGGTTTGGGGTTCAGGGTCCAAGCATCTTAGTGTTCTGGTAGGATTTCTGACTGTAAGGCTTTAGCTAAATTCTTCCCAGGTTTCCAACCTTTATGTCAGCGCAGCGGAGCCCCTAACGACGAGTGATGTAGGGGCTGAAACAATTACAATACAGCAAGGGCTTTGGGTTGAGATGCCTACCAAATTGGAACGGGTGTTTGGTGGGTGTAATTACGATAATTGTCAGGAGAATATAAGGGTACGATGTTTTTAACCCTGAGAGCTTACACCGGGTAGCATTTGGGGGGGCCCTGTTTCAGTTGACATATACGTTCCTGCACAAACCTAAATACAATCCCCTGCAGGACGGCAATATCCAGTGCGGTACAGTCCATGTACGCTTGATGCCTATTCTGAGTGGTACTTTAGAGGACCCCGAAAATCATTGATGAAGAGTGTCCCTTATAAAACAGTAAGGGGAAAAAACATATCCCAAAGCGCCACCCAGTGGTTTCTTCGCAAACCTAAGCAAGAGAATCCTCAAAGTAGCATGACAACCTTGAGAGACTGCGTACCTCGCTTCAGCGCCCTGCACCTCGAATGTAGGGTCTTTCCAATCAGAATAAGGTTTGGGGGGACATCTTACACTTCAAGTATATATAAGGTTCAGAAGGGGATTACCTGGCTAATTATTCGTCCTTTACACTACCTCAACTCTAAATCCTAAACCCCAAAGCGCCTAATCCTTAGCTCCAGAACCCGAATCCCTAAACCCTGACCCGTACGCACTGAGGTCCAGGCCTGTAAAGTCAATGTCGCTATCCAGTGCCCAAACGTACCTGTTCAAAGCCCCCCCTGATTAACAAACACCCTGATCAATACCCCCTCCCTTTAATAATGATTATAATAGGGATCCTAATATTAAAGCCCTTAAAAGGAGGGGGTTAATTAATCATAGGTCTACATTAGGGTTTAACCCTAAACCCTATAGACCCTAAACCCTGAGGGTTGAGGTTCTGGGGAATGGGGGAAGGAATATGGTAGATTCCAGCAATGGGGGGCTCCGCCATATAGGGGTTTCCTAGCGACCATTTTGGGGGTCCCCATAATAAGGACTATAATATATTGGGGTCTATATTGGGCTACCCTAATTTTGGGAAACTACCATAATATAGACGCCTGGATACTGGATTCCTTAGTCTGGGGAGCACTCCCCCAAGATGTCAGCCCCTACTTTCCGGAAACACCCATATAGCGATGATAAGAAGACGTAGATGGGGAGTTTCTGGAGGTAGTTCTTGAAATTCTTTCTCCCCTGCAGCACTGGTCGGTTAATTTTGGGGCTTGGACTCCGTAATTTCAGCTTATGGCGCAAACTTCCTAATCCCAACATTCTACTGTGGCCTTGTCTGGTTCCACTTTTGGATCCTAGTAAGGACTATGTGCTACATATCTTGTTGAAAATTAACAAAAGCTATTCAGAGAATTCCCAGCAATCGCGATTTAGGGCTTCGAGATCAAAACGAACGCCCTTTTGTGTATAACTTCGGTTATTCTCCCTTACAATGACAGTTACCACAAGAGATCCGAGTAGTTATCACTATCCCTGTAAGGACTGCCCCAGGGAGGGGTAATGACCCCATGTATAACCTTCTCTAAGAATGAAGCTATGACCACCAAAAAAAAATCAGAAAAGTGACTTGCTGCAAAACCCAGATTCTCAAACCCTAAACCCTAAACTGTCCTTGTACTGCAGTTACACAATTTTTGGCTCCAGGCTCTGGTAAAGAATCCCTCTCGGTGAAGAATCAGAAGATCATACGGTTTAGGGTTTAGGGTTTAGGGTTTAGGGGTGTTTTCTGGGTGGCTACATACCTTAAACCCTAAGACCAGGATGGAGAATCAAATGGGAAATCACATGGAAACTGGGGCTCCGTGGAAGGTACGGGGATTGTATGAATGGTGTTTTCTGGTGGCTGAACCAAGTAAGGTCATATTCTTCTTGAAAAAACTATAACCACCAGGAGAACGTAAGCTTACACTCTTGTAGTATAAGATTTCACCTAAACCCTAAACCCTAAACTCCTAGACCCTACTCACTTAGGATCTTTATGAAAATCAGGATGCCGCTGAATGCCCGTATGAAGCCTGCAACAACAGCGATCTCCTTCAAAGAATCTGACGATTTCCCCAAATTAGGTGTACCTTATTGGGTGGGTATTGAGGTTACATTGGGGTCATATTGGGGTTATATTGGGATAATGGAAAATAGAATGGCAACTACTACATAATAATAGAAAATAGAATGGAAACTACTACACAAAAGGATTATAGTACTTTGGGGTCTATATTGGGGTCCCCCTATTTTGGGAACCTACCATCTATCCGAAGCGTACATTGCAATACACCCATCACGTGCGGAATACTTGGAGGTCCTGGGACTTCGTAATTTCTTCGAAGCTGGTCAGAAAACTCATATGTTGGTAACGTAAAGAGTGCCAGGCAAGAGGTTCGCGTGTTAACCGAAAGACCATGAATCGCGGAGCAATTCTGCAACCCAAAAGTGTTAAAGAGAAGAATTTGCGCTACCTTTTGGTCCCACCAAAATGGGTTCCTGGTATTCAGACAGTCACGGACTTGTTTCTTCTTTCACAAAGACATGTCTCAAGCGCCGTGAGACTGGACTGTTTGTCGTCTGAGCGTGACCTTGATGGTAATGTTTTCCACTGTGACTCTCTTGCGAAATTTATTGCGAAATGCAACGCCCGGGTGCAGCAAAAGACATGGGAGTGGAAACTTCCAGACCCTTATCCTACTGGTGGTGAGGACGGAAGAAGGGAATGTAATGATTGAATGATTCTACATGAGCTGCAGTCTATACTCTTAGTATCCCCCTGAGAAACCATATAGTAGTCCCCAATATAGTCCCCTATATAACCCTCTTTAAGGAATTTAGACTATAGCTCATATAACATATCCTCTCATTTCCTACTAGCCACCATCAAGTACGACTTTCGGCTTGTCCCAAGTTGAATCTGGCGATCAATGCTCGACACAACATGCTTGCAAACCGAAACCTAAACCACGCGATAAACCCTAAACCCTAAACCCTAGGGCCCTACCTCCACATTTGAAATTCCCCGAACCAATTCCAGACCAAAAGGGGCTGTTGGTGTTACCCACAAACACACCGTACTGGTACTTAAGGGGGAGGGAGGGGGTGAATCTGTATGATCATCCCTACATTATCGGCGGCCGGATTTTCGGTTTAGGTTTGGGCTTGCAGTGGCAGGTGTTAATAAAACATGAAGGAAATGAAAAAACAAGTGGAACTATTGCATTCTTGGGAAATATATGAAAGGGGTTAAAAGGATCCATGCCTCCGAATGCCAACTAAGAAGAACCTCTGCCCGAAATCCTGGGTGGTATAGGACTCACGACGCGTGCTCATGGTATGTGCTTGCGGGCAATTCCCATGCGGTATGCTCTCTATCAATTTCTGAAATTTCCATATCGCCAGAGACTCCTAGACGTACCACCACAGGACGAGTAGCAGCAGCCCTAAACCCTTACCCCTGTACCTTTGGACCCCTGTGAAATCAAAGGCCGGGCCTGTTTTTGCTTGCTAATATTTTCTGGCAGGAAAATAGGGTTAAGGGTTTAAGCTTAGGGGTGGACAAGTGCGATTCCAACACCCCACCCCCACCCCCTACGGGGAAAACTAAGCATCCTGCATGGCCCTAAGTACCTTGCACGTGGGGAGTTATGCTACTGTAGTACACATGTGTTGATGCAGGATTTTCCAATATCAACTGTAAACAAAAACCCTACACCTTAAACTCTAAACCCTACACCCTGAACTCTAAAGCCTACACCCTAAACTCGACTTTGAGTGGGGAACATATTTGAGGCTAGGACAGCGAGGTCTGGAATTCCAAACAAAAAAATTGGGTAGGGTCTAGGGCTTCAGGCTTGAGGGTTTGGAACTCAAGGCTTGGTGTCATCTTATGTTCGCAGATGTTCCTAGGCCCACCCCGTCAAATCTGAACAAGAAAAATCCCCAACTAACCCTGAAACCAAACATCTTTGCATCTTCCATAGCATTTTCAATCGCCAATCCCCTTTGCAATGGCCTTACGCCTAAACCCTAATTTCCATAGTCGCGCAACCTACACCTCGAGTCGCCACTCAGTCGAAAAAATGAACCGAGAGCAGCGTCGGAGCGCTGGTCTGCCACAGACGCAAAGAGCTAGGCACCAGATGATCGAATACTTAACGACCCCTCTCGGGAGTTAGGGTTTAGGGTTTGAGGTTTAGGGTGAATAGAAGGAAATGAGGGCCATGTAGGGCCTGCGTGGAGGAAACTACCCATCTGGAAACTCCCTCAACTCTTCAGGGGCAAAGGAGCACTTTGAACTGTTATGTCTGGCCGCAATTCATTCTTACTTGGAGGCTGTTCGAAAGGTCCTTGTAAAAGAGGGACCGTTGGGAAATTGCTGTTTGTTAAAGCGGGCATCCCTTAAAGGAGAATCCTAGCCAAAAAGGGGAACCAAACTTATTGCCATCTTCGGGACAGACATCTTCAACAACTACCACCTGTAACACCGACGACCGTAATGCGTGGTAAAGATGCTGGGAAAGAGCAACAATGATAATGACAACGGCGAAAAACTACTTATGAAGAGTTTCCCATGTTCAGCTACAAGAGAAATACGTCCTAAACCCTAAACTCTAAACCCTAAACCCCTGCTGCAAGCAAGGTAGGGACTAGACAGGCATGAAATTTTAGTAGTTATGAATGGGTACTGCCCCCACCCAGTAGCAGTCTATATTCGGGGGCCTATTAAGGGATATATTTATATAACCATATTACAATTATTATCCAGCTGTTAGTGAGGGGGGGCAGTACCCAAGTTATGAAGACTGCAGGATGTTTCCTGAACTCGCTACCTACCCTACAACCTACACCCGAAACCGTAAGCCCTAAACCTTTGACCCAAAACCCTAGGGAACGGATCATCTGGGCCGCTAGATAGTCGAACACCTCAACTGTGCCTCGCCTGCTCTGGTAGGCACCAGCACCTCATGAGTACCATACTGTTGATACCGGAAGATGCTAAACTCTTAGAAGCTTCAACAAAATTAGATAGTTAGGTCGTCAGGGTTCTGTTCGCTAGGAATTATGATTTTCAATGAGATAATTAGATAGTTAGAGGGTATTTAGAGTTAGGGTTGCAAGGAATAACTCTTGAACCATGAAATTCCAACTTCAAAAAAGATAGTCATATGAGCTATAGTCTAAACACCTGGTATCTCACTTAGTAACCCCTATAGTAGTCCCGTAAATAACCCCCTGTATAATCCCCCTTTGAAGGAGCTTAGATTATAGCTCATATTGAAAGCCCTCAACCCTAAGCCTGTTTAATATTTAGATATTTAAAGCAAACGGGCGGAAGCGACAGCTTGAAACTGCAGAAGCATGACGGGAAGCATTATGGGTTTCGTCCTGTACGCTTTAGGGTTTATGTTCCCCTTTAAGTAGATAGAGTATGGAGTATATGGGGATCTTAATATAACATACCCTAAGCCAAATTCGATCTACTTAAGGGGACCATAGGGCCTAAGGTTTATTGCTTAGGATTTAGGGCTCTCATCCCATTTGTCGCCCTGGAATAAATCAAATATGGAATTGCCCAGTATCATACTGAGTTTTTCAGGGTTTTTTTTCAGGGTTTATATACCAAATATTCTATCTACCTAGGGGGTACTAGAATGACTAGGAGCACGAGTACACGCGGTACGGAGGAGCAGCTGGCAGGCCATGGAAACACGACAAGTTCTCAACCACAAAGACCAAGGTCCGACAAAACCCTACACCTTACATGATCTGGTGGTCTCCGTTCCCATTTCCATTATTACTGTAAATTGGCTGCTGGTTACATCCCTGTCTCTCATCAATAGCCAGCGCAGACGCAAGGCACAACAGCACCTAACAGCAACGTCCTCTTCTAGAGCGAACATTGCAGTTGGAGCAAAGCCCCTGCCCAGACAGTGTTGGTTACGGTTCCGGATCAATTGGCAGGGTCAAGGGCCCGTGTTCATCACTTTCCCCTGGCAGGCAACACCCCGTCCGACGACACGCATAAAAATACATACAAGTATGTCAGGTATGTGTATGTATATACATATATATATATATATCCGAACGTACATACGGTAGTTTCCCAAAGTGGGGCGGGACCTCAATGCGGACCCTAAAATACTGTGATCCTTATTATAGGGACCACAAAATGGTACTCATAATTTGTGAACCCTATATATATACATATACATGTAAGCACATGGGCTCACATGATGAATCTTCGATGTCATGGAGTGGGCCCCATATTTCCAGAAGCCACGAATCCACAACTAGGATTAGACCGGATCGACACAGCATACCACGGGATGAGGGCTTGGAGTTTAAGGTCTAGGGTTGCTACTAAGTTTCCTACATGACCTTCGTAGACTACAGCACCATAATTCCCACCGCTTCGGCTACTTGAGTGGTCTATATAAGATGCCCTATACAATAATTTCACAACTTTACCAAGAACTTAGGACGACAATTGTAGTACTCATCAGTTATTCTGGCCTCTACATGATTTCAGGATTGGGGGGGTTCAGGCGGGAGCCCTGTAGATTGAGACTTGGGAACGGACCCTGAAGCCATACGGTTTTGTTCCAAGCCACCGGTATAAGGATTAGCGTGGAGTGTTTAGGGTCTAGGTTTTCAAGGA
The DNA here is from genome assembly GCA_905231905.1 of Symbiodinium pilosum. Classification (NCBI taxonomy): domain Eukaryota; class Dinophyceae; order Suessiales; family Symbiodiniaceae; genus Symbiodinium; species Symbiodinium pilosum. Next base: position 38,619 of record CAJNIZ010043795.1, read on the forward strand.
TTCAGGTTTCAGGGCTAGTTTAGGATCTGGGGCTTACTCCAGACCTATGCAATCCTCAGTATCCTGTTCTCAGCCAAAATCTGCCATCCCCCTATGACCCCGCGAGAATGTGCCCCACATGCCCACCCCGAATTAGGACCCTACAATTGGAACTACGCCTATCATATGGCTATAATAAGATCCATTTGGAGGATTGGGCTTCCCAAAACCCTCGTACAAGATGTCCTGAACCAACCCTAAACCCCATGAGCCCCATAAACCCTATAATAAACCCTTTAAACCCTGTAAACCCCATAAACCCTATAAACACAAAACCCTAGCCCTCCAACGTTCTTGGTATCTGTCTCCAACTGCGACGGTCAACTTGAGGACAGCCGTCTCTGCCAGCTCGGCGGGCTAGGGCTAAGATAAAGGCCAGGGTTTAGGGTTTAGGGTTAAGGGTTTAGGGTGAAGGGTTAAGGGTTTAGGGTTTAGGGTTTAGGCAGTTCGGGCCTATGTGATGAGAAAAGGGTTTCCGAAACCCCCAATTCTCAGACCCTCCATGAGTATAGACGTAAAAAGGGGCGACAATCTCCGGGCTCCTTTTGTTGGGGGGCATTTATTGAATGCCTGCACAGGTTTCTCGAAGGTTCTGCACTATGAGCCTCACAACCCTTGTCAGTAACTAGACTTACTGCTAAGTCAAGACATCCTCCGAATATACCCTAAACCGTACACCCTAGAACCTACTGTAAATAGTAGTGGTAGCTTCCATTTCATGTTCCATGTTCTTTTCAATGTGAATACTGTGGAATATATTCCTGAGCCCTATATGCTCCTTAGATAACTCTATATAGTCTATATGCATATATACATGTGGTAGTTTTCCAAAGCTACGGAACCCCAATATGCACCCCAAGATACTAGAATCCTTTTTTATAGGGACCCCTAAAACGGTACGCCCAATTCTGGGAAAGGCGTAATCCCTAAACCCTATAGTACCCCCTTTAAAGGTACCCCCCATTTATTTTGGGAAAGCCTATCTATATGTGCAGAAATATATATATATATATGAACTACTGTCAATATTTCCTCACATAACTAATGGACATGGGTTCCTTATTAGGCACCATGTTCAGGACTATACTCAACTACAAGACAACTACAAGAGAGACCACTATGTCCACTCTTAAGGCTCCCTTAAGAAGGCTCATATTGAATGTAGCTCATATACACATACATTTCCTCTACACATATTTGTATTCTACGAAGTCAAGAAATCCTCCATGTAGGCTTGGGGTGCTGGCTGAAATGCTGCACTCCTTTCACCCCCACAAATGAGGCTTAAATCATGTCTAGGGTTTAATGAAGACCCATGATTAATAAACCCCCTCCTTTTCAGAGCCTTAATATTAAGGATCCCGATTATAATCCCTACTAAGGGGAGGGGGCTTATGAATCAGGAGTCTGGGTTAGGATTTAGGGCCCGAAACAAAATCTAGTCAAGCCTTATATATTGGGTACTGACCCCACCCAGTAACAGTTCACAATAGGGAATCTATTAAGGCTATATATATATATATCCACAGATTATACACATTATCTAACTATTACTGGGTCGGGGCAGGTTTTTGGGGCCGGGGCAGCAGGGAGGGTAGTATAGGATCCCATTAAACAGTAGCAGTCACACGTCTAACCCATCAACTCAACAAGCCAAGATATGTGTGTTCGCCTAAACCCTAAACCCTGAACCTTAATCCCTAAACCCTATATCAGGACACTATGCAACATATCGTTTCATTCATCTGCTTGCGTCTGGGGAGAAATTGGTAGCCCAGACCGCACATGGTTGCTTCAGAAGTGATAGTTGGACACGGCCGTCTGGAAGGTCTTTTGCCATCCATAAAGCTTGGCTAGGCTGTTTCACAAGGTACAGAGAAGCTGCACTTCCCGCTTCATCCCCATGTGATCCATAGTCTAAACTCCTAGTATCCCCCTTAACAAGCCCTATAATAGTCCCTATATAATCCCCTATATAAGCCCCTTTCAGGAATTCAGACTGCCGCCTCCCTTGCTTTTCCTCTTATACCTAGTAGTACTCGACAAGTCTGCAGGCAGAGCTGGAGGTCTTGGGGCTTTGGGATTTAGGGTTTATAGACCCCCCGAAATAGATAAAATATGGCTTTGGATATATAATAATAATATCCCCATATACCCCATGCTCTATCTACCCTAAACCCTAAACCGTGTGGCAATAGGGTTTAGGGCATGGCACTCCTCAATGTGCGGCACCCACATGACCGTCAACAGCACAAGATGTAGTAAACAGCATGCTAGGAACTCCTCAGCTTCGTTCTGACAATCTCCCATTTAACGGGTTAGGGTTTAGGAGTTAGGGTTTAGAGTTGGGGATTTAGGGTAGGATTTAGGGTTTAGGGTTGGGGAGTTAGGGTCTAGGATTTAGGGTTTGAGGGTTAGGGTTGAGGGTTTGGGGTTGAGGGTTTTGGACTCAGCGTCTTCATGACAAGCCGTATCCCTAAGCCATTTATTGAGGTTCATGATCTTCCTGTATCATGTGAAACTTTGCCTATACTATTCTTCCCTAAATGAGAAAAAGTTATATGGGGACCCGTATTGCAAACCCTAAACCCTAAACCCTAAACCACGTTACAGGGACCCGCTTTGTAATGAATTTTGGGGAAACCTCACGTGCGGATTCTGCTTTTGGCTTGGATCCCTCATCAGCTGACGGTTGGAAGATGTGAAGATGCAGAGTTAGGGTTTAGGGTTTAGGGTTTAGGGTTACTGGGGTCAGGAAGGGATAAGGCCATACATTATATGAGCTATAGTCTGAACTCCTAGTATCTGCCTTTAATCGGCCCTGTTATGCTCCCCTATATAACCCCCTTTAAGGAGTTAAGACTATAGCTCATATAGGGATGATTTTCCCTTATTCCCTACATAACCCTGCGAGACCTTCTCTTCATGGAACCTCGCGCAGTCACAATCCAAAGGATCGCCTCCAAAACCTTCTGCTGTCACCTGTAGGGAACTTGCAGGTGGGGAGTTACCAGGTGGGCATTAGACACAGCATTGGGTTGCTTGCATCCAACAACCTGCAGTCCTGTACCTCGGAGACAGCCGCCATGAATGGGTGATTGTCAGCAGCGCAGTCCCTTTTAAGGAACCACACATGCAGGGTACAATAACTCAGTAAGAGCGTACTACCATACAGGGTTGTCAACAAAAAGCCCATGTTTCTGACTATCACCCGAAAAGGCAAAACGATCCTTGCACCTTGCACCTTGCCCAGAGGGTCGTATAGCGATTTTTCCGGGTGCCCATCACAAGTGATCTGTTTTCGACATACGGTTCACCTTTATGTTTAGCAACTGTGGTTCTTGGCCTTTTTACGGATTGGGGTTGAAGACTTTCAAAACAAGCTCGCAACATGAAGCCTATGTCTTGGGATCTGGACCTAAATAACTCCTGAACCCTAAAGCTGCACACGCCCTCAACCTTAAAAAAAGCCTAAACCTTCAACCTTAAAACCCTAAACCCTGAACCATGTCTAGGATTCAACGTTCTGGGTCTGAGATCTGTGCGTTTCTTCATGGCTCGGGGTGTAATAGAGGGCTGGGGCTCACAGCGAAGCCAAGGGTGTAGATTTAGGGTTCAAGGTTTTTGGTTTAAGGTTTTTGGTTTCAGGTTTAGGATTTTGGGTTTAATGTTATGACACAGAGAACCATGATAGCACGAGCAACAACAATAACCATGACATAACGGTCATGATAGCAAAACTTACCAGAACAGAAAACAATAACAAGCACCAAAGCTCAAAAGAAAGACAAAGTGAGTACCCCTGCACTAACAATACATAAACGGTAAAACATGGTTAGGATTAATGATGACAACAAGAACACGTCACAATGTATCAGCAAAGAGTACTGATGGAACACAATGAAAAGCATAATAGCAAAACACAAATCCTGAACCCTAAACACTAAGCCCCTAACCTTAAACCTTAAACCCTGAACCTCAAACCCTGAACTCTCCACCCATCAAAAGAAGTACTACTTCTAAAGAGTCATAACAATAAAACACAAGATAATAATAACAACTATCAAAGCGGTAATAAGCAAAAAAAACTTGGCGACCACATCTGCAGCCCTCCAGGCCACATCAACTCGCGACTAGCGAGGGTGAGAAGAACTTTAACGAATGGCACAGGCCTAAATGCATAAACTATTTAGGGTTTAAGGTCTAGTGGGCCCCTATGAAAGCTATTTTTTATAAAGGTTATGTGAGGATTAAGAGTAGAAAAGGTGAAGCATTGGTTTCACCTAGTAAAGGTCCCGACGAGGTCTATGGGGGTCTGTAGGGTTCAAGACGGGCCATGCAAAAAACATAGGGCCATTGGGGTTTAGGGTCTAGCCTAGGGCTTAACGTCTTGGGTTTAGGGTTTAGGGTTTGGTCTCCTCTATACTATCCCCTGAAGGTTCTCACGTTCTAATTCAAGGAGAACCTCAGGGCCTCAACCCTAAACCCTAGACCCTAAACCCTACGACCCTAAACCCTAAGCCCTTATGGGTAGTTCAGAAACCCATGACTTCTGATCTGGAATGAAACTGGTGCCCAGTAAGGAAGAAAAAAGAAAATGGAAACAATGAACATGATTAGGGTCTGCTGGGCAGGTTGCAAGTTTTAGGGCTTATAAGGGTTTAGGGCTTAGGGCTTAGGGTTAAGGGTTAGGGGTTTAGGGCTAGGGTTTAGGGTTACTTAGTAAGGTATGAAGGATTGGGTTATAGGGACTTTCTCTCAAAAGTTCTATTGGGACTACTATACCTGAATCCTAAACCCTAAACCCTTAACCCTAAGCTGCGTAAACAACTACTTGTGTTTGGACTAGTAATGATAAAAATCTGAACCCTAAATTGCGTAAAGCCCTACTTATGTTTGGACTACTATACCTGCTAAGCACAAGGTAGTTGAGCAGGTCTGGGTTCTTGGGCCGTGTCTAGGGTTCAGGGTTTAAGACTTAGAGCTTAAAGTTTGGGGTTCAGGGTGGTGTGGCCTGGTACTTTCCCACTGAAGCCCCCAAACCTAGACCCTGTACCCTTCAAAGGTTCTGATGCCACCGGGCTATTACAGAGTCAGAACGTTGATGACCCTAAACCTCAAACCCTAAACCCTAAACCGCGTCAATCTCCCTGTATCCTGAGGGTGGGGTTCCTCAGGCTGCACCTACTTAGGAGCTTCTGGAAACTTATCTAAACCCTACACCTTCTAAAGCATGAACGGCCATTCGCCAACAGTCGCACAACTCACATTCTGGAAATGCAAAGCACATTCGCCCTTGTCTCCAGCGATCATGAGATTAGGACTCCGTGAAGAGTGCTCCATGTGTGGACTTTGCGCCTGGGATCTAAAAATCTACATCCAACCCACGACCTGCATAATGGGTTCGGTGCCAACTTACTAGGCAAAGGAGCCAATGGCATTAGAGAGTTTCTCACCCAGAAGCGCCCTTGAACGCCCCTGTATTGTATGAGTAACCCCAATACATTCCCAGGGTCCTCTAAATGCCTTGTTTTGCAAAATGCCAAAACCTTAAACCCTATCCCCAATTCAAGGGAATGTCTAGATGAATCATGATGTTTAATTGCAATCCCCCCCCCCAATTATATTCTTACGCAAAACTAGATTCACTCAAGAAAAACAATCATACAAATCTTACTTAACCTCTAAACCATAACAATTTCCAATTTCATGTTCCATCTTCTTTTCCATGTGATTCTCCAGTTTAGGGGTTCATACTCCCTGGAAACCCTATAACCGAGCCCCAAAACCTAATACTACCCTTATATATAACCGAAACCCTAAACGATATACCCTACATCTCCAGAATCCTTCTTCACAAGAACCTTTCCGGAGCACACTCCGTGTGGCCTAATGAGACACCTGCGAGGCACTTCTGAGGATCAGGTGGCGGGGCCCCGGAAATCATTTCCACGTGCTCAGGGTATCGGGTATGAGTGGTACGAGGCTCAAGGTTTAGAATTTAAGCCTTAGAATCTTTGATGCACAGCTTAGGATTTTACAACTTAAGCTTGGGGATCCTAGTCCTGAAGCCCTAAACCGCGTGGCTTCTCAGGGCTTACGGCATAACAAGTGGAATAGAGGCCCCGACATCCGCTCACGAGCTCCCTACTCTGGTGCACCTCACGGCACGAATTGAACAACGGAGTGGGGTGTCGCAAAACCGGATTGCAGGTTGTTTTGTGGTTTTTTACGCCTGTCATGCGCTTCGAATCGTCAAGCTGAACATCTGGAAAAGTGTCCCTAAACCCTAAACCCTAAACCCTAAACAGTTGTTGTTGGTTTGGCTTAGGGTGCAGGACTAGGGGTTGCGAGGCTTCAGGATTTAGATTTGGGAGTTTCCCAAAATTAGGGGTACCTTTTTGGGGGTCCCCATAATAAGGGCTATAGTACTTGGGGGTCTATATTGGGGTCCCCCTATTTTGGGAAACTACCATTTCAGGTTTAGGGTTTAGGGCTCTCCGACAGAGAACCCTCATTTCCGACCACATTTCGTCATTCGAGAACATCCGATTACCAGAGCATCCATGCCTTCGGTTGGTCTCTAGCACGACCTCCGGGCCATAAGACAAGTTCTAGTCTGTATTCCTTCCATGAGCCGTCGTTTATCGCTGCGCGTTGTCCATGGAGAGTGGGACAGCGGCAGCCCGAAAACAGAGAAGGAGAAAGGTTGGGCAGACACCGATTCTGGTCGTTGGGTTCCCACCTTTTATGTGACTTCGCAGGAAATGCCGCTCCCCCACACTCGTGGGTGGGGTGGGGCACAATTTCTACATGTTATCTCCAGCCGTCGTGCGACATGACGCCCTAAACCCCTAAACCCCCGAAAGCCTATACATCCTGAGAACCCTCACGTGGACCCGACCTTCAGGTCGGGGCCTCAGGGGTTTAGGGTTGAGGGTTTAAGGGTTTTAAGGTTCTTGGGAGTAAACGTTTAAGGTTTAGGGAGTGTTCTGTTCGGTGGCTTAGTAGGTTTGATGGAGAGCCTGAGAGTTTTGTGACACACCCATCTTGAAAAGCAAAAGCTGCGCGAGGGTTTTTGCTATCTTTCACCCTGCCCCTCTCCCAGCCCAGAACCCACGACAGACCCTGAAGAATTTTCAAGGTTGCTGCCCCCGACCCTGAATTCCGAAACCATTCAGAGCAGTGCTCCCTTCTTTGGAATAGATTCCATTTCACGGTTTAAACCCAAAAGTTTAAGGTTTTGAGGACCCCACTGAAGGACAGCTGTCAGAGGACTGCTGAAGCAACTGCAGAAGACTCTCTCCATCAAGTCAATGTCAAAAAGCACAGTATTTCAAGGTACCTTCTCAAAAAAGAGGTGTCTGACTAGCAGTAAGTTATAAGGATCTTCATGACTGAAAAAATATCTTGATGCGATGCGCTTACCTGAAGTTTCATGACACTTCTTAACGAAGTAAAATTGAGATTACGCCCGTACCTATAGCCCCCTCACTGCCCTCATGCCAGATTCAAAGTACGTTTATAACCCGAGTTTTGGGTGCCTTCTACGTCTCATGAACCTTCATGCATGTGACTCAAGTACGATCTTGCGAAATGCAGCATGAAGTCAGTACGGAATCCCCTCTCAAACACCACAAATCAACTGTCCCCGTAATAGTAAGCCCCGCCACCCTCAAATTAGGGGGTTATGATTGGGGCATGTGATTAACAAGAATAAAAAAAGAAAGACACAGTGTTCTTCAAATCATTTGAGCTGCCAGCTTCCCAAGGCAGGTTTAGCCTTGGAAATAAAGAAAGCCCCTGAAGAGTTATAAGCATTTCGAACCCTAAACTGGGCTGCCGTTAACTAAAACAAGTTGCGAACATATGAATACTTGGTGAACAATATGAACCAATGGTAGAAGTATGCCTTCCGTTTCTGGCAATTGAGTTCAAGTTCCTACCACTCTAAGTAACTTAGAACCCCAGTCCGGTTCATTGTCCAGTTCATTGTCCAATTCATTCTCCAGAAGATGGTAGCTTAGCTCAGAACTTTTAATTCAAGAGCAACGTAAGCACCCTGAACACCCAAAACCCTAAACCCTAAACCCTACAAACCCAAAGCTCAAGGCCAGTTACCCCCAACATGCTTGAAAACCCCGAACCCTAAGTAGTAAGCCAAAAACAATGGTTTAGGGTTTAGGGCTTACAACTCTAAAGCTTCAACAATAAATCATCTGCCAACAAAACAGGAACCCCGGAACTTCCAAGGGTTTAGGGCTTGGGGTTTAGGGTTTAGGGTTCATTCAATTAACGAATAAGCTTGAGCCCTATGAGAAAACTTGATATAAGTAAAGACGATTTAGGGTGAAACCCTAAGCCCGAAACCCCTACACCCTAAACCCCCCCAAACCCTTGAAACCCTCAACCCTCGACCCTGAATCCGAAACCCTGCGCAGTCATCGTGTGGACCCTGGGATTGGTGCAGCATCTTCTGCCGGCGCAATTTAAAGGTCCAAGTTCAGGGTTTAGGGTTTAGGGCTCGGGGTCTAGGGTTTAGGATGAAAGGGTTAAGGGTGTAGGGTTTGACCCTAAACCCTAAACCCTTAACCTAGGGATGTAGAGAATTCATGAGAAGGCTGGGTCGCACTTTAAATCCCCCCCGCAAAAGTATTTATGAAAGGGTCCCCTCATAAGCCAATGAGGGAAATTAGGGCTTAGGGTTTAGGGTGCTAACCAGAAGGGTTTAGGGCTGATACAAATCAGGGGGGGTGATTTCATAGTGAGGCTGTCGAATGAAGGTCCCCTTTCGGGTACCCTAAGTATTGGGCGCCAGTATCTTCTTTGTCAGGACCCAAATACGTCGATACTAAAACCCCTCCATAACCTTAAACCCTAAACGCTAAGCCCTAAGCCACGTACTATAGTACCATAGTTCCACAGCTATAGGTAATTTTAATCATGCAGGATTGTTTGTATCCACCGTATTGACCATGATGTTGACAACCCTCCATCTGAACAACATGCTCACCTGTAGCCAATCCAAAGTCTACACCTCCTGGCCTAAACCCTAAACCCTAAGCCCTAAACCCTAAACTTAGGGTTTTCATGGTTTCGGGTTAGGGTCAACTTTCGGGACCCTCTTACACGGTTGATACTAGGGCGGCCCTAAGTACCCTATACGCGGTGAATTATGGCAGCAAGGTCACGCAAGAGATTTCATATTAATAGCTGCACCCTAAACCTAAACCCCAAACCGTTAACCGATTGGAAGTGAAGTGCTATGCCTGGAGGTCCCTGGCAAGTATAAGCTACTTCGCAACTCTAGTTCTAGCCAAGGTGCAGAAACAAGGGGGATTTAGTTTCCCAACCCAACAAGTCAGGATCTCATTATTGTGATATGATAGCTATTGGGTCCTCATATCGCGGTTGGGTAACTATCTCTTTGCAATCTAACTCCCCGAAGTAACTGGGTCAGCAGTACAATGAATAAATATCATGGGAGCCCCTACAACCCCCAATACCACGTAACCGTAACAAAGCAGGGAATCTAGGTGTGGTATACTAGGAGAATCCATAAAAGCCCATTACCCTGGACCTCCAGATAAAGCATGAGTTTTGTCGTGTGCTCACGTACATGGCATGAACCCTAAACCCAAAACGATGCCGTATTGTTTCTGATTCGAACACAGTTTTGTTTTTTCACTGCCTCTGCGCTGCTTACCCAGAAGGGCCCAGGGGTCCTACAGACCCTCCGCCAGCCAGCTTCAGTGTCCTATGGCTGATACCGAAAGATCCTGCATGACCCTCAGCGCATTGTACACTGGGAATGCTGGCATTACAGTAGACTGTAGAAACCTCAATAATTATCAATATCATGGTCGGTGATTCTTTGTATTAGCATGGTATGGGGAATCTCATACAGACCTCAAAACGATATTGACAATCATGTAAGCCGCTGCGCTACTACAGCCCTAAACCTTACTCCCTAAACGAGCTATAGTCTAAACTCCTAGTATCCCCCTTAGTAACCCCTATAGTAGATATTAGCCCCTATATAACCCACCTTTAAGGAGCTTAGACTATGGCTCAAATGGCCCTGCAAGGCATTTCGCATCAACTGTATCCCACGCAGGCTACAAGCTCTGCGCGGTTTCCTCTTCTCTACATCAAGGCTTGGACGCTGAGGGTTGGACTGTATCAGTTATCAGTTTAGGGTTTAGGGTTTAGGGGTTAGGGTTTAGGGTTTAGGGCTTAGCCTTCAGGATTTAGGTTTTGGGGAAGCTCTATGTGCCTCTCACGTAACTCATGGCTGCCATATGTAACTCGCATGTACTCGGCAGGAAAACCTGAATCCTAAGTCCCACCGTGGATGGAGGAAATCTTGCACTGCCTACTAAGATGACCCATGGACCCATGGACCCAAACCCTATAGTCTCCCTTAAGTAGATAGAACATGGTGTATATGGGGATCTCAGTATAGAATACCCTAAGCCAAATTCTATCTACTGAAGGGGGGGACTATAAACCCTAAACCTTAAACTGCTTTACTTTTTGGCCCCCCAAGATGAAGATTCAATATGTACACTCACCTATATTCCTACATGACTCTTTCTACATTCACCAGTTGAAAACTACTTCCTATACCCTGTACCCATAGAATTGCAGTCTCACGGGGTTCCTAAGCTGGGTTGCTATTATGGAACTTGAGTTAAGTTGCCATACACGGGCATGTAACAAATGATTAATAGCGATTCCTTCTTGTAGCAACTTTACTTAACGGGTCCCATGAACGTTAAATTAAATTTGAACGGCTTTATAAGGATTATGTAGGGACTAAACCCTAAACCCTAAACCCTAAAGGTAATAAAAACTGAAAATCCTTGTCGAACCTGCCCCTGTTTAGTTCCATAAGAGCCACCCAGTCTGGGCTCCCAGGAGGTGAAAGCTCTGCTCCATCCACCAGTTCAGGGTTTAGGGTTTAGGCTTTAGGGTTTAGGGTTTAAGGGTTGAGGGTTTAAAGTTTAGGGCTTTGGGTGAGGCCTCCCTCCTGAAACTTCTATTGCCTTTCCCAAGAAGATCTCCTGATGACTATGTTGTATATGACTTATGGGAATTTCTCAAAATGGCCGGCCAAACGGGACTTCTCATTTCTGATTGTATACGGACGGTGTGAGAACTATCCTCCTTTAGCCCTACACCCCAAGCTCTTAACTCCTATACCCTTCTGGGAGGTTCACGAGCCTGGACTTGGCAACTACTTAGGACTGGGATTGTAACCCTACTTGTATTTGGGGCAGCCTATAGAAGGCCAGCCGGGGGGAGGCTTTTAAGTAAAGATCTTAGCCCATTTGAGACTTGTCACCTGCAGCCCGACACATGACCTGGTTGCACTTGCCACCTGGGTTTGGGGTATAGGGGTTCTCAGTTTAGGGTGTGGGGGCAGTACAGTTCATACAGGTCACAGGTCACCTGGACATACTAAGCCCTAAACCCTAAAACCTTGAGCGCTGAAAAATATGTAGAGCTCTTCAGCAGCCTTGACACTCGCGGAGTAAGCACACGGCTAGGCTTTAGGGTTTTATTTAAGTACTGTGATAATGTTTGACGAGAATGAGAGCAATACCGTCCCCAAATCTAAGATGAAAACCGATTACAACCCTTACTATTCTGAACCCCAAAAGGAGAAACCCCACTTTAGATCCCATATCTGATAGTAATCCTTGCAAGGCCTAGAAAAAAAGAAAAAAAAAATCGGACGAGCCCTGATGTCCTGCAAAAGACTACTTTTGTTGTCTGTGAGGGGGTGACAAAAAGCAACGTGTTAGGACTCCCCTAGAGAACCCCTTTGGGTTTGGTTCAGGCCTTACAGTGAACCCTAGATCCTAAACCCTAAATCCTAAACCCTGAACCCTAAATCCTAAACCCTAAATCCTATACCCTATGTCTTCAAGACCAAAGCGGGCAGTCCAGCCTCCAGTGTCTAAGAACAATCTTGAACTAGGTAGGGAATGGTAGCTTAGGGTTTTAAGTAAAGGGCTTAGGGTTAAGGGTTTAGGGATTAAGGCTTTAAGTAAAGAACTTTGGGAATCATAGTTCCAAGGCACCACAGGATAGTAGCTTGGTTCAACTTGGTTTTTTCCCTACCTAGATCTTGAAATGAGTTTAAACACCAGCACGGACATGGTGCCTGACCACCACAGGTGATGTTGGCAACTGCACATCCTTCTCAAATCTTCTCAGCTTAGCCTAAACAGCCCCAACCTAGGTAGGTATATGAGCTAACACTCCCCTACAAATAATCTCTTATGTAGCCCTTTCAAGAGTTTAGACTATAGCTCATATTACGAAACCCCGGCATTGTCTGCTATGGTAGTGTAAGAGGCTATAAGATATCATCGTATTCAAACATTGGCTCTGCTCTACCTAAACCGAACCAGAAACCCCAAACCCTAAACCCGCTTAATGACTGGGGCCAGCAATATACAAGGAGCGCGAGGTATGTCAAGAAGATTGAACCTTCGGGCCCTAAGCCCTAAAACCTTAATCAAACCCTCAACCCTAAGTTTCCCCTATATCCCCCTTATATCCCCCTTTAGAGGGTATTAAGAGGGTGCTGCAGGGTACACCTACACCCCAAGCGCTAAACCATAAACCCGCAAACCCCAAGCTTTAAACCCCTATAACGGTCAAGGTTTCAAGCCCAATGGCTTGTTTTGGTTTGGGGGCTGTGGCTAGGCTAGAGTTCTGTAAGGATACCTACACCCTAAACCCCTAAACCCTAGATCCTAAACTTAACCCCTAAACCCCTAACCCTGAAGCCTCTAAAATGGTTGAGATCACTGAGGCTTCCAGGTAGGAGCTCAGCGAAGCCGAGGATGATTTTGGGCAGGATTGACTTGCTGGTTGTGAGGGTTTAGGGTTTAAGGTTTAGGGTTTAGGGCTGAGGGCTTAGGGCTTAGGGTGGGGAATAAAGGAATGACAATGGAAACTGCTAATGGGGTTTGTATATGTTATCTTCCAAAAATTAGGCTCCCCTCACATGTACCCCCCCCCTCCCCCAAATTTGTTATGTTCCTTATCATGAGAACCCCACAAAAGGATACCCAAACGTTTGGAAATCCCCCCTCACAACCCCTATAGTAGTCCCCTATATAATCCACCCCGAACCCTCCCTCCATTAGTGCGACAGCAAGCAAGGAAGAGGTGCCACTAAACCCTCTTAACACCCGGGTTAGGGTTTTTGGGGGTTTAGGGTTTAGGGTTTAGGCCCTAAGCCCTAAGCCCTGTTAGGGTTTTTGGGGATTTAGGATTTAGGGTTCTACGGGGATGACGATTATTCAAAGGACTTCAACTGGAAACCCTTCTGAGTTTAGGGCTTAGGGTTTAGGGTTTAGGGCTTAGGGTTTGGGATGTAGATAAATGACAGACACCAAGGATATGTCTTCCCACTTTCATGCCGAACATTTTGCATCCCTTGCAGGAGTGTTGCAGGAAGATGCTTTAGGGTTCAGGATCTCAAGGTTTAGAGCTCAGGAAACCCCGAATACCCCATAAATGTTGATGGAACGCTGGTAGCATACGCTTAACACCTGGAAATCCCAATAATTCCCCTAAACCCTAAACCCTAAACCCTAAATCCTAAACCCTAAACCCTAAGATCTTTTCCAATACTCCCAAGCGCCCCGCAGGTTCCTAGCACCACCCACCTTGAACCAGGACCCCTTGTCAGCTGCTCCGGGGGAAGTGGCGAGCAACCGAGGCTGTAGGCTTCTATGCAAAACAGCAAAACAAGAACCCTCAGCTGGATTTTTAATGTTTTGGGGTTTAGCGCTTTGAAGCCTGTAAAAGGACTCAGAACCAGAGCACAAAAACTCATACCTTATCATAATATAGTAGTTTCCATTTTATTTTCTATTATCCCCCCCTGAACCCTAAGCCCTAAATCCGAAATCCTACACCCCAAACCCCTTCCACCTTCTCTGCTTGTTGCCAAAACTCTGCAAAGCCGGGGACGACTCAAGAGATCTGAATGCTCTGAGCCCTCGTCCTTCGTTATCACGTGCAAGCAGTACCCTAGGTCAAACAAATCCCCTACACCCCAAGCCCCAAATTCTATAGTCCCCCTTAAGTAGATATGGGGGTTATATAGGGATTATTTGGGGATAATGGACAAAATTGAAACTGCTGTATTATAATAGGGTCTACATTGGGGTTCTGGTCCCCCTTTAGTACATGGAATATGGCTTTGGGTAAACTGTAATAAGATCCGCATATACCCCAGTTCCTATCTACTTAAGGGGGACTATATAGATGGAGTGGCCCCAAACTGAAGTCACGTTTTCTTGGGCTAATGGGAGATTCATCAATTTGTCGTGAGATTACTCATGGTCACAAATCTCCAAACATTACGTTTTAAACTTTAACGACAAAGGTCCTGAGCATTCAGGAACGGGCTCTGGTCGGCAGGGTTTGCAGAGCTTGTAGAGTTGCGGGTCAACCCCGCCCAGCCTTCCAATCCTGTAACAAACCTGCAAGAAAATGCAAAGGAAATGATCTTGAATCATCTTAGCTCAACGTAAACCCCGCAAGTCATTGGGGATTTAGGTGAGGAGCCTATAGACTTTCCTGCAAGGACAAACCCTAAACCCTAAAACCCTAAAACCCTAAACCCCTAAACCCAAGAGGTCATCCAATGACTCCGATGCGGACCCGGGAATAAATAGGATGTTGGAATAAACTATAGGACCCCGAAAGAATATGATGTTGGTTAGAATAGGGTTTGCGGTGTATATAGTACTACAGTTATACAGTCATGTTATGGGGAGAACGTTGGTAATTCATTGGGCTTCTACTTTGTACCGGCCGTTCTGTAAAACTTCACCACGAAGCCGACAAGTTGGACCCCGTGGCTTTACCTGGGTTAGGTTTACAGTTCAGGGTGTAGGATTTAGGGTCGGGGTTTGGTGTCTAGGGTTCAGGGTTCATGGACCAGTTAATTTCAAAAACAAGGTCCCATTTTGCTTCGGATGCGGGGTAAGGTAGTCATTGGCTGAGAAAGGGCATGATGAGAGTGTGCTAGGACTTTTCCAAGGTTAGGGTCCTGTTAATGTACCTCAAACTACAAGGCGCCATAGAATATATGAGCCATATTCTAAACTCCTAGTATCCCCCTGAATAGCCCCTATAGTAGTCCCCTATATAAACCCCTTAAATGAGTTTGGACTTTAGTTCATATGTCAAAAGTCACAGACCTGAAACAAGACCCTTTGGTTTAACTACGCACATACGCACATAGACAAACTTTCGGGCCGAGGACAGTTGAGGACAGGAGACTTGACCAAAGGGGACATAGTACATGTATGTATATATTGCCTAGCTCCACTTGGAGGGTCATGGAGACTTAGGAA
>CAJNIZ010043796.1:16239-37208 GCA_905231905.1 Symbiodinium pilosum
ATTATCCCAATATTACCCCAACATGTACCCTATGGTCCCTATATAACCCATTATAGTAGTTTCCATTTTGTTTTCCATTATCCCAATATTACCCCAATATGTACCCTATGGTCCCTATATAACCCATTATAGTAGTTTCCATTTTGTTTTCCATTATCCCAGTATTACCCCAATATGTACCCTATAGTCCCTATATAACCCATTATAGTGGTTTCCATTTTGTTTTCTATTATCCCAATATTACCCCATATATACCCATAATCGGGCACCCTGCGTCCTCTGGTGCCCAGGAAGCTTCCGGAGTGGGTTTGGTCTGCCTCGAAGCCGGAGCAGCGCAAAGCGGCTCAGGCACGGGGGGAAGCAGGAGGGCTTGATTAATACGGGTGGTTGTCAAAATTATGGTCCCTTTTTGGGTACATAATATTAGGTGTAATAAATTAATAGGGCTCCAAAAAGGGACCCATAACTTTGACAACCACCCATACTAATATGATTGATTGAATGATCTTAGTCCCATGATTAACAATACTGTTTAGAATTCTTGGGACTTGAATAATACAAGCGATTTTTTTTGATGCTAGGGTTTGCAGTTTCTGTTCTAGCAGTCTCGGGGCGGGGGCAAGCGCATGCGGAACAACAGCAGCGTGCAGGGCGCGTTGTTTTCTCCGCATGTGCTGTGCCATTTTCAAGACAAAACACAAATTTTCTAGAAATTGGGACTTACACCAATGAGCCACAAGCAAGTGAGTGGGTGAGGGGACGGCGAGGTCAAATCGGGAGATTTTCTCTGAACAGATGGACTTCCACCATCACAGAGCCAGCAGAAAGTGATTGCGCGAGGAATGTTTTCCATGGAAATGCAAGCAAGATTTTCCCGAAAATAATCAAATCTCTCAAATTTTCAGGGTTCAGAGGTTTCGAGGAGTGTAGTGCTGTCGAAGATGTTTCGGGCACAGTTGGTGAAGCAGTGTGGTTGTGGTGTTGAGGGCTTTGGTGGCGTCTTGTTGCTTCGTTTTGAAGGCGCATGGCACATTCTCTGTAATCCTAGCTTCCTAGATCTCTAAACTAGCTCGTATCCCAAAGCCCTGTAATTTCAAGCCCATACTCAGATTCCGCGAGCCTACCCTGTTACTCCAACACCACAATTCCCAATCCGAGCTCCTAAACCCTAAGCACCTCAAACCCGACATCCATTCCATCCTAAACATCCCAGCACCTGAATTAAGGAATCCCTAAAGAGGCCTCACATAAAGGGGACCCACTAGGCTGTAGGGTCTCTTGATTTGGGCCCCCCCATATAATTGGGGGGTCTCCATACTTAGAGGGTCTTATGAGGACTTAGTAAGTAGGTTTTAATAAGCGAGATAACTACGGTTACTATGTGGGGTTATCGGGGAAATTAACCGATTTGCTAAGTCCCCCATATCCTAAACCCTCAACCCTGAAGAATATAGTAGTTTCCATTTTGTTTTCACATATTACCAAGTCCTCCTGACCCTCCAAGTACGTCATTCTTGACTGAAGATGCAAGCCGCAAGGACGACTACGAGAAGCGAATCGTCGGATCCTGGGCTGAATCCGGAGGGACTTCAGCTGTAGGGTTTACAGGTCACTATTGAGATTATGGAAGGGACCTGAGGAGTAGGGATTCAGGTGCTGCGGGGACTGCAGGTTTGACTTGAATGTCATCATTGGTCTGGGATCGGCTGCAGAACTGGAATCCAGCTTTAGAGATTTGTTTGTTAGCATTTTGGAAGCTCGGGTTTTGTTTCCAGCAAATTCAACCTCGGCGTGTACGTTGACTCGCACGAAACTCAAGTAGCCATGCCTGCTATGGAAGTCTGATGCAAACACACCTCCTGGTATGTCCTCTTCTGCAGCCGTTCTCATTCTGTAGTTCTCTCGTGCCAGTTTAGGTCAGTATTGCCACCTCAGCGGCCAGAACCGCAAGGGTTCATTTTCTGCAACTCAAGCCAGCATTGGCTGGCCTCGGTACTGATAACCCATAGTAAGGGCATATATGGTTCTCTCCTTCTGGTCTTTCACTTTTCTGCGCTCTGAGGATTAATGTGGGAAGTCACGCCTCAGTGAGGGGTGGAACTTGTCTGCCATGAGGCCTCAACCTTTGCTTCTAGAACCAAACAATTCCGAACATAGCCAAAAGGTTTTGAGAAAGCTGGAGGACACCATTTTGAAGGATGGCCTGTAATGCTCCAACCTATGAACAAGTAAAGCCGCTAGGATGGTGGGACTCACCTGGAAGCTCCTTCGAAATCAAGTTGGAGCCCTGGGGGGCACTCATCTTCAAGGAGGACTGGTACCTGCAAGGTTGAAGCTTACGGGAGGAGATGTCCCTGGGCTTGTCATGTGGAAGGTTGATGTAGGTTGCTGGCGCGTTGAGTGTGGGATGCTGGGTCTACCCGTGCTGGGTGTGAAGGGATTTGGTAGAGCGTTTTTTCTGAGCGCCGTACCAGTATGGAGCATGGTGGTGTTCATGATGTGGCAAACCCTTGGGCGTTCTTTTTGCATCGTCATGGATCTTTTCTGGGGCTGATCCTGGCTCAAGAGGTTGTAGGATCAGGTAGCTCCTCGTTTTTTCGGGTTGGACGAGCCAAGAAAAGTTCTACAACCCTAGACTATCACAATGCCTCCTATTTTTTCATATTGTTTGATCGGCACAGGACATAGTCACTGGGTTCCATTCGGAAGCTGGATTACTTTACATAATGGATCTAGACGGCACTTGGACACTAGAATAACAGGATTAAGAAGTTTACTAGTGGTTCCGTCTTTGACGAGCCTCTTTTCAGTGCCGCAGTCATCTCCCCAAAGCCCTCCCAGAATCCCAAACCACTCTTACTCACCTTGGCTAAGGGTCTAGGGTCAAGGGATTAGGGGGCGGCCTTGCAGTGGCAGAACACGCAGCCATTGGCTCTGACTCCCAGCACGCACGTGTGCGCAGCACAGTTGTAGTCGTGCTCATTATTCTAGGCCATAATGAGATTCAAGAGGCCATGTCTTGTGGAGTTTGCACATTCCAACTCTAAACTATAAGCTTCGCAAAAACCCCTTCGCCTCAGAAAGAAGGCCACCGGCCCAAAACCCTTGCTGTATAGCCGGTCATAAGATATGATACAAATACCATACTGTGTTGCTACCATCTTATTATCACTCTCCCCACTGCTGTTATACTCTTACTACTATTGGTTCCTATTGTTATTTATACTGTTGTGATTTCCACTGTTGTTCATTGTTATTGGCTTGTCGTCTGTAACCTGGTTGCCATTGCCATGACCGCGCGACTCCGGCGCCACGCTGCTGCGTTTCATCGCCACCCACGCCGGGCGAAGGTTTGGGATAAGGGTTTGAATTAAAATCAGGAGTTCGGAGCTCGGGGTCTTGGATTTTGGGATTATTTTTCAGTTAATGATTGCCGGGGTTCAGCGAAACTCCCAAATACATCGGACATAGTGTCCAACGTCTTACTAGATTTGGTCTCATCCTTACTTCCTTTGCACTTACCTATTCTTCTGATTGCCATCCTTGCTGCCAGCCAGAATGCACTGTACCGCCGTAAACGACCACCTGAAGTCTACACCCTGAAGTCTTTGAACCACCGCCTGCAGACAATAACGAACCAAGCCTGAAGCCCATGTGTTAAACTTAGGCAAACTTTCTACTGACCCTGCCTGCAGGGGCATTCTATCAGCAGATGGAACAGGGTCCGTACACAAATCTAGGGGTTACCCAACATCTGAAACCAAAAGCTCCCTGCAGGGTCTTAGGGCAAGCGCCGCAGACTAAAATTTTGAACCCTCGGCCCTCAGCCTAAGATGCTTCGTGCAGACACGGTTGCTGCCCGTTGTGGATGTAGGTGTGTGTGTGTGTGTGTGTGTTGGCACTTGCTGCCTGGTGTTCATCGGGCGAACAGACTGTCATAGATTTAAAAATGCCCCAAACCTTCGAAACCCTGAACTTGAGCAAGTGGAAGAAGCTCATGGAAACGGCATTGATACATTGCACAGCAATCTCTATTACAAACCCTGGTAACACTCGCTCGTGTTGATGCTAACAGCAGGGGCACACTGATCCCGTTTCTGTTGTTGTGCCTACGTAGTCATCAGAGTCAAGGAATCCTTTCGGAGTACCTGAAAACAAGTTGGCTGGACTGGCAGGTGGTGCAAAGGTACGTCAAGAAGGCCAATAACTCCAGCGGCAGAGAGGCTAGGCAGCATGCGGCCCATGTGGCTGCCTGGATCGCGTATGGCCCTGCAGGTCGCAGAGTTGAGGGGCTTGGGAGCTAGGGATTAGGGCCGATTAGGGTTACGTGATGGGGGCTTCTTACTCTGCTGATGTTGGAGTTTGGAGTTCAGGGTGTGGGAGATGCAGGGGTTTGGGGTTCAGAGCTCCAAACGCTCTATCCGAGACTTGGCACGCAACGTTCCAGACCTGAGCTCCCTAGCCTGCCTGCAGCGAACCCCCGGAATGCCGGAAGCCTAAAACGTAAGCTGTCTGTTTGTGTCACACCATGTTTCAAGTTCAAAGCCCTAGCAACCCAAAGTCTCAAAGACCGGCAACCCACCCTGTAGCCCACACCCCAAAGTCTAAACCCTGCAGCCCGAACCCTCCAGCCCAAGCCTTAAAACCCAAACAACAAAAAGCCAAACTACCTTAAACTCGATTCACGAACTCCTCACGTCTGAGTGAGAACCTGGTAGCCCCCTGCAGGCCGCTTGCCCGAAGTGGAGGACATGAAGTCATCACTCAACTTCAGGGTTTAGGTTCATGTGGTTTTGTAGTGCAAATGTGGTTTATGCCCCAAAAACTTAGATATTCGGGGAAGTGTTGTGTTTATGCTCTGTGCCTCGACACAAGGCCCCGCCAACCCGGAAACTCCCGAAACCCGGAAACTCCTAAGCTTACCTTAAATTTTACCCCTCGACCCAATGATCAATCCCTAAACCTTAAACCTCAAAACCTAAACCCTGAACCCTAAACCCTAAACCCAAAACGCTTAAAAGCCTCTTTGGGGCGCCCTATGTCATGTTGTCAGACCAACACTCCACCACAGACATGGTCCTCCTTGTAGAATCTGCAAACCCGGGCCCTGAGCCCCCATGGACCTTGAACCCTATATTCCCCCTTAAGCAGACAAAGAGGATTTCAGAGAAAGACAGAGGGTTTAGGGTCTAGGGTAAAGTCCCCCTTGAGTAGATAGTTAGTTTAGGGTTTAGGGTATAGTCTCCCTTAACTAGACAGAATATGGAGTATATGGGGATCTTATATAATTTCGGGGAACAAAATATTCTATCTACTTAAGACGGACTATAGCCCAGAAGCTAGGATCACTCGTACTCTCTGCATTGCCATGACGACCTTTCGTTGTCATCGTTCCTACCATGTTGTCGCAAGGGGCACCATTACAAGTATGAAATTTACGGCTACAATTTCTATTAGTTGCCCATTCTTAAAAGATTAGCATTAGCGTCCCTGCTGTTTCCAACATGCCTTGTGCTGTTATTGGTGCCATGTTCTTAAACTTTTAAACCTGTCAAAGTACACTATAGCTATTGAGCCGTATTCGTACATAAACCAAATTCCTAAACCCTAAGCCCTGAGCTCTGATCCGGAGTGCCCAGCCTGCAGACCTGAATCCTAAACCCTAAGCCCTGAAAACCTCTAAAGCTAGCAGTCCATGGACCCCAAAATGCTACAATCCTAGCTATACGGACCCCCAAAATGTACCCTTAACTTTAGGAAGCCCTAACCCCAAAACCATATATATATATATATGCCCGTACATCCCCATATATCTCTATATATCTCTATATATCTCTATATAATCCCTATATTATCGCCATCACAAGTGCCCCTAATTTTGGGAAACCTATATAGTATGGAGGAGGTGAAGCTCCTCGCATCCCTGCTCAGCAAGTTGGGGGGCGGCTCCCTTCCAGCTCGGCTCAAGAAGGTGTTGCCGAAGGTACAGCAGGCGTTCCTCAGCCACATTTTGCAATGAGGGTCCTAAATCCACCTGAACAATAGCCCCCGAAGTACCCATGAAAGGGGTCCTGAGATCCCTGATGACAAATATTTCGGCCATGATGGAGGATACTCGGGTGGCTCTGGCAACTGCAAGAATATGTGCCTAACCATTCAGCCCTGAATCCTGACGTCTGAACAAGGAACCCTAAACCCTAGACCCCCGAAGCTCAAAATCCTCAACCTCACGACTTTTTCGTGTCTCTGTAAAGCTTCCCGGCTTCCTATATCTACAAACCAATATAGCATTTTCCATTTGACTCCCCCTTCTTGGGGTAATATAGTCCCTTACACGCTAAATTACCCGAACCACCAAATAACCCCCTATATGATCCTTTTACAACCCTATATACCAGGCCTGTAAAGCTCCCAGGCTTCTTTATCCTGGCCGGGGCAAAGCCTGGAAGAAGGCGAGGCTTCAGCTGCGAGGGGAGCTCTCGCGGTTTCGCTGCTGCCGTGATGGGGGCGTTGAAAGCGCAGCCGGGATGGCGGGTGGATGTTCCCATGAGGACACAATTTAGGGTTTGGGTTGAGAGCTTGGGGTTCAGGGTTTAGAGGCTCATCATGTAAACCCCATCCGGGACTTGTGTCTGAGACATACGTGTCTTTTGCATAGGTTTTAAGTGCAGCCAAGGGTTTGGACTTTGGAGTGTAGGGGGTTAATATTTCAAAGCTTCAGGGGTGTGGGGCTTAGAGTTTGAGGCCAAGCCAAGTGTGATTGGGGGTATGCAGGTTGTGTGGCTGGTGGATACAGGTTTCGTAGCGGTTTTTGGCCAACACTCCAAAAAATCGACCCGAGGCCAGACATCTGTTTCCCTAGGCCTACACTCAACTCGCAAATGAAGCCTAGCAGCAGAGGCCAAAACTCCAGTTAGGATCCAGGAGGCCCAAATCCTAAAACCAAAGGATGAAGCAACCGAATGCAGCTTGGAGATAGAGAGGGCGTAGTGGGTTCAGGATCTACAGCTTTGGACCCAAGATCAGTAATCAGAGTCCGTGGTTCAGTTTAGCGGTCGGGGATTAGATAAGAGGAAGACGCGGCTCCAAGACAGTCTGCATCAATGCCACGGCGGCTGCAAAGAAAGATTAATGAGTGGATGAACATGGCACCCTTGCCGTTTATGGGACAACATTTTGGGATTGTAGGTGGAGATCCAGGTTCAGGGCATACATGATCTAGGGTTGCGTATGGTATGTAGTGGTATGTTAGGATGTTTTCTTTGCATTATGGCATGCTATCGGATGTCATGCGATGTGATTTCCAACATTTCAGACTGGCATCTTTGAGATATGGTAGTTATTCAAGGTGTATGCTCAAGTTTGGGGTAGGGCTTTTGCTTTGGGTAGGATAAAGGATTTTGGGCTTTGAGTGCAGAAGTGTAGGGTTTTTGCACCCATTGCTGGAGGTTTTTCTCCTCACTGGCTTTGCGGACCTGCGGATAAACTTATGCTGGTAGCTTTCTTTGCCTGGGCTGTTTGTTCATGTGTCTGCAAGTGTGCTTATCTTTTTCTGTTCTGCAGCCTGTGTAAGTGTGGTATCTACTCTTACTTGAGCAGCTGGGAGCCTCTTTAGACAAACAGTTTTTTTCATGTTTGCGCTTGCGGTGTTCAGCCACATTCCGGTGTGTTGAATGAGTGTACTCGAGGCTCATATCGCCTTTTGTTGCCGTTCGTACGCCAGTGTTGTTGCTGGTTGAATGTGCCGCTTGCAGGCAGCTGCGGTGTTGCTTGCATATGCACACGCCGTCGCACAGACTGAAAGCCCATGTGCACTGTATCTACGTACTTGTGTATGCGTGCATGGGCTCAGCATGAACATCTACACGTATCTACATTTGTGTATGGGGAATTGCTTTCTTTCTGACTATAGGTAGACATAGGTATACGCAGGTGTATAGTCTGTGTAGTCTACATGCAACTGCCCTGCGGTGTGTGTATCTTCCCTGGGTTCCACCCGGCTCCTCCTCCTCTTCACCCAGCCATCCAGCCAGCCAGCAATCCAGCCTGCCATCCAACCAGCCATCTGGATATCCTTCCATCCATCCCTCCATCCCTCCATCCATCCACCCACCCACCCATCCATCCATCCATCCATCCATCCATCCATCCATCCAACCGTCCATGCATCCAGGCATTCATCATGCCGTATTTCCACACCGCGTCATGTGTGCATTTGCCTGCCTAGTGTCCTCTTGC
This sequence comes from Symbiodinium pilosum, assembly GCA_905231905.1. Lineage (NCBI taxonomy): Eukaryota > Dinophyceae > Suessiales > Symbiodiniaceae > Symbiodinium > Symbiodinium pilosum. The sequence continues at coordinate 24,478 of CAJNIZ010043796.1, forward strand.
CAGCCGGGCTGGCCTAGCCAACTAGCTCGCTAGCTATTCATTCAAATTTGTGTTTGTTGAGTTCCTGGTTCCTTGCAAGCATGCATGTGCGAGGGTATAGATACATAGATGCACATAAATGTCTGTGACCAGGTACATGACGATCGGCACAAGTGCTTGCGTGAGGCCGAAAGGACTGTGCAGATTTGGTCGAACCACGTGAGCCAGGAGGACTTGGCTGACGTGCTGTCAACAGCATCTTGACTCCAACAACTATTTTCCTGCAACAGCAGAACACATTCTCCTGAGATGAAACCCAAGTTAATGCCAGGACCACAAAGATTTTGCTTACCTTCTTCTGCTCTACGTGTTCCACGCCTTGTTTTCCAGGGAACATACTCCGTGACCTGAAGCCTGATTGTGTATCTGTAGTTTCGTTTTTGTGCAGGCAAAAGTACAAGCACAGTAAGCTATATTACTTCCCAAAAACCATCATCAACGCCAATAGAAGCCAAAAACCAGGATGTGGACGTAATATATAGGCGCCATAATAGATGCATTGGGCACCGTGTACTAAGAAACGAACCGTCGTTATAGTTTCTTTGGCATTTTTTTATATGCCAGGCTGCACTATAGACCCTCAGCCATCCATAAGCCATAAACCGCAAAACCGCAGCCCCAAGCACAGCAGGCAACAGCTGCCCTGACACCACCGCGCAGCTCTGTGCAAGGTGGTGAGGACGAAGCAGATTTAGTTACTTTAGATGATTTGGACATCATTGCTAACTTTCACGTAGTAAGCCTTTCAAAGTTATGTGCAGACCTGGCTGATAACACTGCATCGTCTTTGAAATTGGCATCTTCAAGAGCCTGCAGATGCACCTAAGGTTGCGGGTGGACAGAGAGGATCCCCGCTTGATGTCCAGCGTCGTGCCAGGAGATTGGTGTTTCTCGGCTATTTTGCAGGAGAGCAGGAGATCACTGGAATTTGTCTGAAGCAATACAGTATATTGCTTCAGACAAATTTCAGGGATCTTCAGTAGGGGCGATTATGGGGTTTTGGTGGAACAAATCTGGCTTCTATAGAATCCGCGCTCTACTTCTAGTTGGCATTGCTATCATTGATATTGTTGACGTTGCCAGAGTAGCTGTTATTGCAGTAGTTACGGCGGCGTATTGCCGCTCTTTTCAGCTTATTGTGATGCTATGTTTGCTGCGATCCTCCAACCATAGCCCCATTGCTATCAGATCTCTTCCGCCGGTGTGCCCGTGGCTTTTTGAAACAGTTTGAGCTGGCTTGCGGTTCAAGATGTTATGTAGGATTGAGGACCGAGGGGTTAGTTTTGCGGTTTACGTTGTAGGGTTTAGGGATAGGGATAGACCAGAGGGCGTGACGTTTTGAAATTGAACGACACTTCAGGCTTGTGGCGCTGCGCACATGGCAGTTGCACGGCTACGACTGCGAGTCCATCCAACACGTGCTGGAGTTCCTACAGAGCCAGCCCCATGGTGTGTACCAGAAGCCATAGTAAGGCTTTACAAGAAGCAACATTCGTTTTGTTTCGCTGTCTTGGGGTTTAGGATGTGAAATTTTGCAGATGTGGTTGAAGTGAAGTGTCAATGCTTCCAATTCAAAATCTGGACATGAGGTTTTACCCTTCAAGCCCACATCGGCGACAATCAAAATTAGGCTTCCTCAGACCCGACCCAAATCTTATGAGGTTCAAACCCCCCACATACTACGGACCCGAGCATATGTACAGATTGTATATATATATATGTATCACTCCTTAAAGCCCTGAACCCTAAACGCTACATCCTGAACCCTAAACCCTAAATCGCGTAAGGATCCTCCGCTTCGAAGCGAGGGGAGGTGAGATCGGCATGGCAGCTTCCTGCTCGGTTTGGCTGGCCATCAAGTGGCTCGGAAGGTTTTTGGCATTTCAGAATTTGATATAGGGTTTATACAGGGGTTATGTAGGGATTCTACAAGGGTTGTATAGGAGTATAATAACGGAAAAGAAGCTGGAAACTACCATTTAGTGTTTAGGATTTACGTCCCTGTTTTAGGAGTGGTCATGGTTTTGCAGGGTTATGAGAGTTGAGCCCGAAACCCTAAACCCAGGGAGAGGGATGTGAACCTCCAATTAAGGGGTTTTGTAGGGGTTATATAAGGATACACATCCAAAGAAGGTTTGTATGGGGTTTAGCGGTTTAGGGTTTAGAATTCGAGCAAGTTAGGGTTTATTCTCCAAGTTCTCATGGGCATCCTAGCAGTTAATTGGGGGGGGTGGGCAGCCTCTTACATCCGGGGTCTTGTTGAATGTGAAGGAGATCTGTTTCACGATGTGGATGTGTTGCAAAGGTTTCCTCCTGTCTCACTTAGCTTGGAGTTAGATATGACAGTCTTGAGCTTCCACCTTTGCCAGCCCAAACCCTAGATTCCTAGATGCTCCCTACATAATCCTTAAGGGGGACCCCTTTAAGCCAGTGTATTTCACATAATTCTCGGGTTTTCACACCCCAAATCTCCAACCTTTGCAAAGGCAGCTTGTTGACGAGCTCAACGGGCAGAGCCCAAGCCTCCCGAGAGACAGTGCTGACTCTATGCGTCTTTGGCTGACATTTGGGCGCCTATGATTTAAGAGCAATTAGGGTTTACAATGTTGAGGATGTTGAGTTTTCATGTCGGGCTTCAACTTTAGATGGGTAGGTAGGGCTTGAGGAAATTTCGGTGCCTGATGTATGATTCTGCTACAGGACTTCTATTGGGTGAATGGTCTGGCGTCGAATTGTAAGGCTTTCGAGTGAAGGTGTTAGAAATGAAGCCTAGAGTAAAAAACGGAGTGCTTGTGTGTTGTGGGTTGTAGTTACTTAGCTTTGTAGTTGCGTGTTCAGATGCAGCAATGTATTTGACATGGAGCAAAAGAAGCAAAGACGTTGTTCGTGCATTCAGTGTTTAGGTTTGAAGTCTTTAATGTCAGGGTCTGGGGCTTAGAGTGTAGGGGTTCAGCAAGTTTGTATAATTGCTGGGTTAAAGGTTTCAGCAAGAGTTTAAAGTTCTGACGCTAGGTTTACGCCCCCCTCCCACCGAGTACGCTTGTCACACTTTGAGCAATAGTTGCCATTGCTAGTATCATGGGGTTCTCATTCTTGTTGATGTTGTTCATTACTTGTGTCATGGCCGTCAAAATTCCTTTGTTCTTTTTTAGCACATCGGCTTGACAGAATGCTGACTCCTGCATGCTGCTTAGACGCTGAGCTCCAAAGCCTTGAGTTTTGGTACCCCAAGCCCTGGTGCCCGGCCCAAGCCTCGGCATTGCCTCGCATCATGTCGAGAGACCAGGACCACTGCCCGAGTTTGGCGGGAGTTGCCTGTAAGACGCGCAGCTCCAAATGCAAAGAGGGCAGCGCTTCAAACAGCCATGTCTGCTCTGGGCGGCCGCGCTACTCTGAAGATGCTTGGCTAGTAAGCACTTGAAATGCATGACCTTTTTTGAAAATACCGGGCTAAAACAAGAGATTCTCTATGTTTATACCTGCAGGGTTTATCGATGCCCCTATATGAGTAACAGATACTACACTTTTCCTTACTTTGACTCATATCACTGACCATACTGACAGATCGAGATTTGTGAGGCGGCTTGTGCGATACATTGGCGCGAATCCCGACAAATTTCAGGGCTTGGATTTGGATCTCCTTATACGTCGCCTGCAGAAAAGCGGTGCCTCCGAATATTTCGAGCTCGTGGGTAGGACCCGCGCTGGAAAGGACATATTTGGCTTTGCAGAGCCCTGCCCCAAAGGTGTTCGGCGCCTGAAGCGCGGGTTTGTTGCGCTGATGGAGACTAGGTGATGCAGCAGCTGCGTTTGAATCTCTTTTTTGTACGTTTTCAAGACCGCGCCCTCGCCCCACTACATAGTCGGTTCATGCACATGCATTCGTCTCAAATGTGTCCCTACAGATACCCTAAAACCTAAAACCAAACCTGTGCATTCCTTCACAAGGAGGATTTCTGTCACTTTTGTGTACTCCCGAGTATATGTGTGTTCAGGACAGTCCCACACGTCACTGTTTTTTTTGTATTCCCTAAGCTCTGAACTGTTAGTGTTTCGGGTTTACTGTAGTTCCCTCAGGAGATTTCCAGCTCCAGTTGCAAGTGCGTTGGTCCTCTCAGGGCTGATGCTTTGCAAGCGCACAAGGACCTCGCCGGGACTCCGAAACCCCAATCCTGAACCCCTAAACTCCAACATTTTACCAATTTTGCTGTGTTATTCCGTTGAACCTTCAACCTTGATGGCAGTAACAACGCCGAGGACTATGCCAAGTTCCGCAAGTGGCGGAAAGCCCTGCCGACACCAGAACTCCTAAAGCGTGTCAGAAAGTGGGGTGATGCACATGTCGTAAGCTGCAGACGGCGCGATGCCAAGCACAAGCGCTTGCGCAGACCAGCTTGTAAGTAGCAACTCCTAAACGAGGCGGCCACTGCATGTACAGTATCTCAAGATTGCATCCGACGCAGCGAGCCCGTATGCTCGAGGGTGGCAGCTCCGTGCCGGAATGTTTCACAGCCGACAGTCGTCCGAACTGGGTTTGTCTCCACAATGAGGGTGCCCTAAACTTTACCCTGATCCCTAAATTCCCTAAATCGTAAATCCTAAACGTGGAATCCTAGACCCTTAGCTCTTAGACCGTTAGACCAAAGCCCTGCTTCAAGGAACGCCTTGAATGTTATAAAGTTTCAGGTGCTGGTGCTGTCGAAGCCCAGAAGGGATTGAATCGTGGGAGCTGTAGTTTAGGTTTTAGGCAGGTCCAGCGTTGGAGTTCGGGATTTAGGTTTTCGGCTACAACCAAATGAGGAAGGAAGGGAAGTCTCATGAACAGAAGCTCCTATCACCCTCAGAGGAGAGTCTTCAGGGTGGGAAGTTTGGGTTCAGAAAAGCCTAAAGCGGACTACCATTTCGAGATAGAGTGGCTATGGGAAGTCACAATTCTGTGGACCTGCCTTCTCTGGAATCAAGATTTCTGGCAGCCAAAACTATTGCAATCAGCGGCGCAGCCTGCTGCCAAAGACTTACAGATTAATACAGCGCAGACTTTAGCCAACTAACCATAATCCACGACTGCTAGTGATTGCATTGCACGCACGGGGGACGTGAGATACCAATGCTTTTCTGAAAGTTTTCTTTTCATATGACTGTTTCGACTGCTCTGCTTGATGGCGCTATGGCTGATGATGAACTCCATTGACTACATGTTAAGGCGGCTGGAGGTGATCTCTAAACATTTGAACCCCCAAAGGCAGTCTGTATATATACATACATATATGTATGTGTGTGATTGTGAAGCAAGCCCTTTCCGAGATGACAGAATGTCCGCAGGACACCTTGAAGATTGAGCTCATGCAAAAGAGCAAGCTACGGTGGCGTGGGGAGGCAGCTGACCAAGTTTTTGCAACGAGCAGTCGAAAAGTAGTACCGACATAGACAGCCACAGACATGCACAGACATGAGAAAAATACCTACCGGTAGTAAGCAGAAGAGAACTGGCATGGACAGGAGCCACTGAAATATAAAGGTAATACACCGATTTGGAATGATAACAGCGCGTGGCAAATTGCAAGGCCGAGTTGCAACGCAATATATGATTTGGGATTCAGATCCCCTAGAATATGATGGGGAAGTATATGGGGAGTATATAGGGCTTATCATGGGTTTATATAGGGATCCCTTAGCCCTAATCCCTAAGTCATACGAGGGGCCTGGGTCAAGGCGTAGATCTGAGGATCAACAGTGTGGTCGGAGTGTTCAGGGGGTTGAGGCGTTCTGCAAGTCAAGATCACCAGACAAATCCTGGAGCGTAATGACGGAAGAGAAAACTGAAACTATTATCATTTCAGATTTTAAGGTGTAGGAAATGCACCAGTCCCCCCTCCTTGGCGAGCTGCGTAGTCCTTCCTAAAAGACCTCCCTCCACTCTCAAGCCTTTGCAAATTAAACCCTATGTCATCAGGCTACCCAAATAAAAAAGCCAAGGTACTTCAGCCTCTTCCCTCAATCCAACCGGATCAAGCAGGGCAAGTTTTAGCTGTCAAAGCTTGGAGTGATCCCTTCCCGAAAAAAAGAGCCCTGTTCCCTGCCTTGAAAACATTTTCGTGCTACAGTAAGACAGTAGAACGCGAATGTTCCTAACTTGTTTATTGTATCTTGTGGGATCCCTAGCGTGTATGGCTAAGGTTCTTACTTGTGGGTGCACCGGATGTGTGCAATCATTTTTCTAGGCCCAAGAGCTGAGTGTAACAAGAACTGTAAACAAACCCAATGTTGCACAAAAACCCTGATTCCAAAACCTTTGTCCCGAAATGAATTTTGATTGCCCAGGCCCGCTTCTGAAACATCCACTTGCCCCCAGTATGGCCACTGCTAGACCCAAGCCTGAAACCTGAGCCCTTCGACCATGCGAAGCCTGCAAGAGGTCGAGATGATCTCCGGAATGGTGCCTGTAGCATTATTTTGGGGATGTTGAGGGCTTAGGGTTCAGGGTTGTGAGAAGTTGTTCCAGGAGAGGGGAGGTAGGCGAACTACAGGGTGTCTATGGTCCAAGGACTAGGGTTCAGGGTTTAGCATCTATGGGTTTTCAAGGTTGAAGCAGTTGCATTAGCCAGAACTATAACTTGATCATCCTTATGGGCTCTCTGGTTTTGTGCCTTGCCTTGATTGAATTGCCCACGTCATAAGCCCAACACCCTGAACTCCATACCCTTGTAGGTGGCGTGGAGTCAGTGGTGTCATTTTGCGTCATCGCCGTTATCGTCAGGATCACCATTTATTTTTGACTTGCAGGTTTAGGCTTGGATGTAGGGTTTAGGGAGAAGGGGGGGCCGCAGTGATAGCCCAAGTGAAGATTCCGGTCGATCCTTATTGAGCAAACGGCACGCCGCCCATTGTTTCCAGGCGCGTTGTTCACCCTTGCCCTGAAACCTGGTGATATAGGGTTACATAGGGTTATATGGGTATATCACTTCAGGAATCATCATTATAACCAAATGGAAAAGAACATGAAACTTGAAATGGAAACAGGAATAATCCTGGAAGCCAAGCTCTGCCAGCCCTAAACCCGAAGCTGTTACTGTTACCCTATCTTTCAGCCCCTAATCCATTCGCCGTACCATCAGTCACATCAATCAGGTGCTCAACTTGTCCTACGAGTTGCTTGGCTCGCTGACTTTGGGATCCGTAAACCCTAAACCTTAAACTCTAAGCCCGAAACCCTGAACCCCTAGACCCCTAAACCCTAAACTGGTTTAGATTTTTGGGTGGGGGCAAAGTTCGAGCTAAGGTTGAGGGGTGGAACAGACTGGGACGGGAGCGCTGAACTGCTTTCTTCTTTGCATGAAACTAGGGGTAGGATAAATTGCCTACTGAGGTTAGTAGGGAATCAGGGAATACATTACATGGGCTGTTTCTGGGGATTATATTCCCTTTTTCTCTTCTAACTAACCACCAGTAAGATTAGGATGAAGGGTTGTGATGGATAGTCAGGGATCAGGGCCTGTGCTTATGGGTCAAGGGCCAATTGGCTTTCGTAGTGCCCAAGCTCGAAGCCCTGCACCGAGACCCTAAATGCTGATCGCTAAAACCTTCTTCCAATCATCTACGGCCCTTCGTATGAACCCTAGACCCTTGCAACCCTGAACCTAAAAGTTGTGTAGTAGTTCCACTTTCTTTTCCATGTTTCATAAGTCCGGCATTAGACCTTCCAAGTAGTATGAAGCTGCATCCAAGAGGCCTGGGAGCGACGTTCTCGTCTTGGAGTTTATCCCTCCACCGGCTTCTTGGCCGCAGCTTAGAGGCTGGGGTTTGTGTAGGATCAGGGATTAGGTTTTAGGGGTTAGGGTGGAGGGGTTGGAGTTAAGGGTGGGGTTCAGGGTTTGGGATTATAGGTTTCTTTGGGACTTCGAGTTTGGGCTTCCGGGGTTAGGGCTTCAGGATCTAGGGTTTGGGGGATTTCGGGTTTGCGAGTAGGGATTTGGGAAAAAGGATTGGGAATTTAAGGTTTAAGTTTTAGGGGGATAGACTGTAGGATTTAGGGATTTGGTCTTTTCGGAACTTTGAGTTTCGTGAGTTAGGGCTTACGGCTGGGGGGTTTAGCGCTCAGGGTTGTTGTGCTTGAAGGGCATGACAGGGTGTTCATGATCCGGGTATGGTCATACTTCAGGGTTCCTGATGCCTACGTTGGCGTCATTGTTGGCCATAATCTTGTTTTTAATGAAGCCTTACACCCCCAAGAAGGCTTTCAACAAGCTAAGATACTTCTAAGACTATCCCACGAAGGAAACAGATATCAGGAACGGTATTCGATACTTTGAAATACATGGGCCCTAAGCCCTAAGCCGTGTTGATATCAGGGTGGGGGCTGGGCTTTAGGACTCTGATTCTGGGGCTTGTTCTTGGAGTTTACGGAGGGCTTAGTGTTTTTTTTGCTGCAAGGCCAGTCTGGTTTTCTTGTTTCGTCATCGAAAGAGCTGAACTAGCAGACTAGGAAATCTCAGATTTGCAAGGGAACTCCTTAAATGTCAGCTTCCCCTTTGAAGGGGTTGAGGCCGCGAACAAAAGAAGCAGTTTGAAACCATGAGCCCTAAGCCCTGAACCTGAACCCCAAGCGCTAAACCTTCACCCGAAAGCATGAAAGACTTAAATCCTAAACCCTGAGCCCTAAACGCTCGGGCCTCAAGCTTCGAGCCCATGGCATTCAGGAGATGCCAGAGAAAGACCAGTGGAGTGGACCGCGAAGGTTTACAGCCTCTAGGAGTCTTGGCCTTTGGGTTTAGGGTTTCGGCTTGCCCTTTTCTAGGGTACATGGGTAATGTAGGATATTATAAGGATATAAGGACTTGAGGATTCCAAAGCAAAAGAGAATGACCCAACTTTCTTTTCTCGTGATGTTGTACTCTCTTAAAATGGGCCCCTCCCAACAATAGGGGGTCCAGAAAATTAGAAATTAAGCGTGCGTAATACCGGTTTCAGGATCTTCGGATTGATGTTAAAAGGGATGGTCTTGGTCTAGGATTCTTACAGTTTTGATAAAGGTCTAAACTGATTGGCTTCAGATTCAAGACTTGGTAAGTATTTGGATTCTGGATATCTCTGAGGGCTGAGCTGGAAAAGAATTCCAACAGGGCTACCTTTTGCAATCCTTTTCTTGAGGCCTCAAAATTTGCAGCTTCCCTCCTGCTTAAGGGCCCCAAAATCAAAACACATTACTCAAGGTCTTCTCAACAATGACCTGAAATTGAATAAGCGGCGGCCAAAACACATTTTCAAGGTCTCTTTAATAAAGCCAATGCATCATTAGGCATGTTGAAGGACCTGGAAACTGTGCGGTGTAGGTGTTGTAGGATTCAGGGGCCTGTAGGGTGTGTAGGATGCTTCTGTAGTCGGGGCTTAGCGCCAGGGTGACGTTGTGGGGACACGCAGCGGAAGGACTAGCGTTGCAATGTTGGAGGCCTGTGGCATCCCGACACGGCCCCTGTCCTCCTGAGCGGGCTCCTTGCATAATCTCACTACAGGCCTGAATCACATGAGAGAGCTCCCGTGAACCCAAACCGTAGGCTCCGCGCTTTCCAAGTCTTTCTTTTTGAGCCCTGAGCCTTTATCCCTTACCTCCAGGGTGCCAGAAGAATTTCCTGAAACAGCAGCATGGCCATCACCGGTGCAGACGACACAGATGGGATGCTGTGACAGGCCGTTGTTGCTGGAAGTCTTCAACCGTGGGGGATTTCGGGACCAATCCCTAAGTTCAGCTGCAACAAATCCATGCATGCTAACCATCCGCCCCAAATTTTACCCCCTATGCCCCAGGCCCTGAGCCCCAAATCCTGAATCGCAAGCTCCCAGCTGTAAAGCCCGAAAACGGGCTGAAACGCCCGCAAACCTCGCCGCCTTAGGAAACTCACAGCGCCACCTGCGACTCCGTCTGCGGAGGTAGAGGTCAAGGCCACCTCCGTTGGTTTACTCATCAACCTCAAAGGGATTTTTTAAAGTTTAGTGTTTAGGTTTTTTTCGGGCTCTAGAATAGGGCTGAGGATTTGGGGGTACCTAGGATCCCAAGGACAAATAGGAATCCAAGCGGAGTACATATGAGGTTCTCTTCAACTATGTATGGACCATTTTGAGAATGAAGAGTTTTATTTCCGGAGGTCGCTGCAATGACCGCTGCTAGGTTCGAGCTCGGTTTTCCCGTATCATGCTTAGTGCCTGTAGGTCGCTTGGCCCATTGCATTTCAGATGTGTAAGGTTCGTGACAGGCAAGAGCTAGCAAAATCTTAGTTTTGGCATGTCATCATGGAGCTGATGGTGGGCACGACTGGGGGTTTTCTTGTCCCCTGCTGGTGGTGTTGGTTTAGGGGTTGACGCAGAAGGGTGTCTCGCGTGCAGGGAATACACGCAATGCTTGCCCATGGACGGGGAATGACGATGGAGGCCAGGAGAATAGGTAAAGTAGAGGCATGCTGAGAGCCGTGCCGTGAAAACACCAAAGGTCCGAGTGGACATGTCATGAGGACGAAATTACCCAGAACCCCAGAGCATGCAACAACCTTTGGACGAGGGGCTTGCCTTTTTTTTGACTGAGGGGCTCCCGGACAGGGTAGAGACGCTGCAACTCCGCATAGGCCACGGTCTGACTCTAGAGGGCTCCCTGCTTCGGGTTCTAGGGCCAGGGCGCCTCCATTACATGAGCTAACCTGTTTCATGGCTCGTAGCTTTGATGGTCCCTGTAGAAATCCTACTCCGCGATGATAGCTTTCGGGTTTTTGTAGATTCTTACGAATGCTCACTGAACCCACACCATGTCTAAGGGGATCCATAGACTGGGCTTATGAAATCAAGCACTTGAAGCTGACGCTGACAAGCTAGATATCACTTGCAGCCTTGGCACGTCTCACGCGCATTTCCTCTTCATGCGTGGAGTGAGTTGCTATAGTTGCTATTGTTTTGTATGCTGCGGTTGTAAGATTTACCGCCAGAGCCCTTTGCTAAACCTGGAGTCTAGCGATAAATCCTAAATCTGCATCCGCAATTTCCCTGTGGTTCACAAAATACCTTACGTAGCCGCTGCGAGGAGTCTGCGCCGGAGATCACCCCAGAGGTGCCGGTAGAAGAGGATCCAGCAACTCTGGCTGCATTTGAGGAGTTTACGTTCAGTTAATGTCATGAGACCGTGTATTGGGACTATTACGAATACTGATAGCATCAAAAATGCCAGTAAGAATGACTGCGTATATCTGTTAACATGAGTTTCCTCGGCATAGACTGTTACAGCGGTTTTCATGGAGACTGCGTAAAAGGATCAATCATTCTGAGAAGCATCTGTTTGTGATACACTCAGGCTTTGCCTAGGGCCTCCGGAGTTAGCACGAGGTTCAGGACTTTAGCTTTACGGTGTTTGGATTTGCTGCTTTGGGATGTATCAGCGTTAAGATTTTGGAATTGAGTTTTAGAATTGTGGTTTGGGGCTTCGGTATTCGTTTTCAGTTAAGAGTTGATGCGGCCAGGGGCTAGGATTCAGACGACCGCTTCCAGTATCAGACGTTGCATGTCAAATCCAGAAAAGCAGACAGGATTCAAGTACATTTTGTAAACACTGTGCATGTCCTTGTCGTTGATCCATACCCCACCCATTTTGTTTTTTGTGGTGGCACATGCTCGGTTTCAACGTATCTGAATGAATGCTGGCGACAAGCAATTCTGAGGAATACCTGCGTCGGTTTAGGGCTTAAGTTGGCTGCCAAAATCGCACGGCCGAAAATACTAGCCCTCCTGAAGACCCAGCTAATCCTTACAATCTTCGGGTTTAGGGATTTAATGCTCAGGGTTTGGGATTTAGGGTTTCCACGACTAAGTGTCCCTGCTACAGACCGGAATGTACGGTAATCCGTAGCACAGGAAGTCTCACAAAGCGGCCCCTAGCTATTGGAAACTTTATTCCCTGTAAACTGCTACAGAATTTCAGTTTTCACGTCGGTTTCCATTGATTCTCTGCATACGCAGGGGCCTGAACGCCTAAACCCTTAAACCCTAAACTGGTGAGAGCGCCACTGACCATAAACATGGGTGCTCGAGCCTTTTGGGACAGGCCTCCAGCCTGGCACCAGATCCTTCCTTGGCTTTTCAAGGGGCCTTGCAACCTTTCCGGAACCTTCAAAGGCTTCAGGAGCCGACACTTTTTTCAAAGGGCTCCTAGATTCTTTCCCACTGCTTTGCAAAGCTCAGCCTCCCATCCGGGAGGTTTATTCTAATTTCAAAAACTTTGAAGGGACTTCTTACCGGACCCTGACCTTTAATTTCGTCGACCAAGAGGGTGGGCCTATCAACGGAGATCCTCACGTAGAGGCCGGCCTCGCTACCTCTATCCGTTGCTCGAGTCCTTTTTCTCATGAAATTCAGGAGCCCGAACTGCAAGTCGCCATGCACCGATTGAAAATGCGCGGCCGCATGACGGGGAGCAGGAGAATTGAGATAGGAGCCAAAAAAGCTCGCCATGCTAGGGCGTTTGGGGCGCAGGAACTCTAAAACCCTAATGAGAATAGTTTGGGTGGTTGGTGTAGGACTATAGAGCTGAGCAAGCGTGCGAGAGGGTGTGAGCCCCTATATCTAAAGAGAAAAGGCACACACCCCGCGCGCATCGACTAATGCACACCTTGAGCCCCAAACCCTATACCCTGAACCCCCAAACCCCTATCCCCTAAACC
>CAJNIZ010043797.1:3820-17784 GCA_905231905.1 Symbiodinium pilosum
TATTACCCCTTTAAAGGTACCCCTAATTTTGGGAAACTACCAAAGGGATGCTAGCCGAAAGCCTTCCCCGAGCCCTCGTCCGTGTAAGCCTCACAGTCCCAAGCTGGAGTTACACATGGTTGATCATGGTTCCCAAAATTAGGGGTACCTTATTGGGGGTCCCCATATTAGGGATTATAATATATTGGGGTCTATATTGAGTGTTTACGGGCCTCGCCATCGGAAGCGAAATAAGAGTTTACACTACCGAGCTTTTTGAGAATCTGTTTTGCTAGGGTCGTGAGGCCGTTGGGCGCTGCTGCACAAACCTGCTTGTTTGCAAAGGATCTGATTTCCCACCTGAAGCGGGGAGGGTGTCTGAACAGGGTTGGAGTTTAGCACGTCAGGTTTGGAGGTTTACGGCTTGCAGTCGGAGCGTCTATACGGATGAGAGAAAGGCGCGTACTTCGTAACAGTAGGCCGAAGAGGCGCGTGTAGGAAAACAGAAGTGAGCCAGCGCAGCCCAGGCCATCACAACGGAAGCCCAGCAGACAGAAACCTGCCCAACAAAACCAAATACGTAATTCTTTGATCCCTCACCCAGCTAGTTTGTGCTTCTCCGGTCCGGTGGGTGAAATTCAGGTGTGGCTTATAATCCCCCTTAAGTAGATAGAATGAGGCTTTGGGTATATTAGAATAAGATCCCCATATGCCCCATATTCTATCTACTTAAGGGAGACTATAATTCTCTCAAATGTAGGCAGTACTCCGCAGATTCTATGGACACTGGCAACCTGTGAGCGATACTTCGCTGCCAGAGCCTTCCCTAATCTCGGTTGCTGTTAAGGAACTTTAAATTAAATTACTATATTGGGGAAACCCTATGATTTACTATATATACCCATTTTGGTAATTTAATTTAGGTTCCTTAACAGCAACCCAATATCACCCCCTAGGAGGGCCGCTTCTCACTCTGGCAACTGCTACCAGGCAGCTGAATCTGTTCTCCGGCACGGCGAGCGCGACATTACGGTGGGCCTAGATGACACCTGGGCTGTGTGCTAGGTGCCTGTCGAAAGCAGCTTAGGTCTTTGCGTTCAGGCTGTGGGGTTCAGAAGCTAGACTTCCAAGGATTTCTGAAACTTGTGTATTCGTCAGGATGCCATGAGTAAATACGCAGAGATTGCCAGGGGATGGGTTCTCTCAAAGATCTCACGGCTGCGCACAGGATTCGTGTTGAGTCTCATGCTGTTGCCGGCTTGCCGGGGTTAACACCCCAGGTCCGTAGAAAGCAAGACCCTGCGGCCCTACACCTTACAACCCTAGCATGGGTCTCCGGCTGAAGGCTCCTCGTCTGAATCATCCCAGCCCACGGCCGTCCTAAGCAGCACACTGCCCTAAGGGTCCAAATACCAAAATACCTTAAGCCTAAGGGGTTTACATATAGGTACTTTTGTGGCTGAGTTTTACCTAAACCCTGGACCATAAGCCCAACAATTAAGCACTTGGACCCTCTGGACTGGTTTTGCTCTGTGGTGCTTCTGCAGGGGCAATGGTACTTGGGGTTTTGGGTTTGCAGCAAATGGCCAATTGTAAGGGGTATATCGAGACTACGATTGGGGTCCATTCTCTGACTCTCTATGTAGATAGTTTTCCAGGGGGCACGGCTGGAAAAGCGAAACAAACTCTGGACCCACAACCCTAAACCCGAAACCAAGGCAAATCGATCTTGGACCCAACCCTGAACTCTAAACCGAGGGAAATAGACCCTGGACCCGATCCTGAACCCTAAACCCTGGACCCAACCCCATAGACTGTGTCCAGAACTCTGGGCTCACAGTCAGGGCTTCGTAACTTAGGGTTATGCGTAGGATAGGGGTGCCATTGGCATTATACTGGGGATATGGGAAAGAAAATGGAAACTGCTATGTTAAGGGTATCTGCGGGCTGGCTATAATTTACAGGCTGTAAAAACTCTACCACTTTTCCTTTTCTTCCCATAATTTTGGACTCAAGCAAAGTGTTCAAGCCTAAGAGGTTTCAAGGTTGGGGGAACAGGCTGAGGGCTTGCCAACCCCCCGCAACCTCAAACTCTCAAAGCCTTACTTCCCCCAGGCTCAGTCCGGCAATAGCAAACCAACCATCTTGTGTGGGCGTGATAGGGAAGCCGAGACAACCTACGTGGAGGTTCAATTAGTGGGTATGGGGAAATCTAAACAATCATCGTTCAAACGGCTACCTTCAGTGTCCTGCTTATCGCCCCGCAGAACGAACGACCCAATGAAGCTCAAGTAGCGAAGTGATTCCCGAAACCTCCCCAATGCAGACCCAAAGGGTTCATGTAGCTCCAGAGCACATACCTCTTCCCCAAAGTATATGGTAGTTTCCCAAAATCAGGGGACCCCAATATAGACCCCAAAATACTATAATCTTTATTATAGGGACCCCCCAAAAAGGTACCCCTATTTTGGGAAATCCCCATATACTTATATGGGAACCCCTACGGGCCCTACGTATCTACCAATCAGGGGTAAGGCCAGCAAGATGCGTCTTGTGGTTTCTGGAAGGTAGGAAGACCTACAAGCGCAAGAAACACTAGTAGGGTTTAGGGTTTAGGGGTTTAGGGTTTAGGGTGTAGGCTAGAATTCCGAATGGCCCTCAGAAGACACCGCTGCGAAAGCACCTTTTGCTCCTGCGGCGTTGTGAGACATATCATGCGTTATCCTTGCCCCTCCCTAGTAGACGTTGCAATGTGTTGTCCAAACTGTAGCTGCGCACGATTTTCGACATTTTGTGGGATGTTGGAAGTACTTATTAACAGGCGGGATGGCACGTAAGTACTGCGACTAACCAAACCGCGACCGGACATATTATGGCGAGGTTCGTGACATGCTGGAGTCAAATGCGCCCAGGACTTCTTGTCCAAGTGGTAACCATCAAGATACGGGCCCCTATGTGGACTTGTTGCCATATTTGCGTAATAGGCGTAATATAGTAAGGGCCAACATTGCAAGTAAGAACACGCCTTCAGACTCTGCATGGCGCGCCATGGCCGAAGTGGTCAAGTAAATGAAGCTGTTAGCATGCATCAGGGGATATAAGCTCAATACTTGCCAATGTACGCATGGACATTCATGGACATACTGACAGAACGGCTGGTACAAGGAAAGGTGGTTGATGTTTACAGTAGCGGAGCCCATATCTTCAGCGCGAAGGCTCTCAATCCTTGGTGCGCGCACAGAAGCTAGTGTTACCTGAAATGCATGAGTAAGTTTTCAGCACGTCGCTTATTGTCATTAGCTCATTAGCTGAGGCAGCGAAATCTTATTTTTATAAGCTCAGCATGGAAAAGCTTGCACGACTACAAAGCCAAACCCGGAAAGATCAACACGATCAAGGGCTTGCAATGCAAACAATCCAAATCATCTTGTATCCTGACCCACCAGACGAAACAGCCTCCTGCTACAAATCTGTGGATGTAGAGTCAATCGCCTGCGCTTGCGCGTCGCGCTGTAGCATGTCTCGCTGATGGTCAGAAAGCACAGGTACATTTCAGGAACCGGGAAACCCTCTTGCCCCAAATCTTCTCCTCGGAGCATTCACAATTCTTGAGACCACGCCGGTCCATGGTTTCGCGCTCCACACGGTATACACAAGCCCCGTGCTATGCTAAGGACACCGCGGCAAGAGGCTTTCAAAGCCACTGACCAGTCAGCACTACCTCGAGCTTAGGCATACTACAAAATTCGAGTGTCATCGATAATGAAAGCTGCGAGAATTTCCCGGCTACTTCCTAGTTGTAACTTAGGTCTTCCCTAGCCAGCTATGGTGCAGGGATGATAGAGTTCACAGATGTAAGGTTGCCTGAAATCTGGCACACAACCGTTTGGCCGTCAGGGAAATGACATTTATTGGAGATAATGGGGGTCACTTCTAAGAATTACATGGAGGGCGCAATGGAGAATCCAATGGTCAATAACATGGAAAACCAAAAGGAAACTGTCGCTATATGAGGATTTACAAGGATAATTCCGAATGTCATAGTTCCAGATTCCTTAGACCAGAGGGCCTTACCGCTAGACCTCCGACCCCTTCACCCTAAACCCTAGACCTCTAACCCTACACCCCTCTGCCTCTAAACTCTAAACCCTAACATGCCTGACCACTTGCCCAGGTGTCGATTAATTCGTGAAACCTGTCACAGTGGCAAACCTGCGGCAACAGCGGTGGTTCGCAGAAGCAGAAGTATGCCTAGGGTGTGGGGTCTATGCTTCGTGACATTTATATCGGGGTATATAGGGGTATAGACAGGAGAATAGAAAGGACTACTTTATGTAGGGTTTGGGGGCTGTATAGGCCTCAGGGCTAATATTCATTAAGCACCCACCCGCCCCCAGCATTAAATGTGTCCCTCAGCATATAGAATCTCTTTTGGGACAATCACATCTAATATTGTGAGACAGGGTGCTTAACATTCCTATGAGAGGATTTCTTAGACGAACATCTAAGCCCTTCCCAAGAATGGGCCTCCGGGGCAACGACAGCTGAGGTACCCTGGGGCCCGTATATGCGCGCAGTTTTCGCACGTGAAGAGCACTGGCAAGCACCCAAAACATCAGCAAGTGAAGAACCCTGAGGCATGTAAGCCACATTCCAACTTGGCCTTCAAACATCGTTTGTGCGCACAGCCCGCCTGAGCCCAGCCCCATAACTGTGTATGGCCCTCCAGGCCCTCACCTTCGTATAGAGGTCCTTAATACAACAATGAATCATGGAAAGTAGGGAGGGATGCTTCCGCATACAGACCTGCTGAGTTTTCTGCTGCGCCTAGCAGCCGCATATTCTTCAGAGTTCTCCTTGAACTACCCATTATTCCTGCATGTTGCACATACTGTAACAAAACCCGACATGCTGCAGTAAACAGGGAACGACATTGACCAATTATACCGATGCATACGAAGTACAAACGCGACAACTACAACTAGACAGTCCCACTACAAGGGTTTTTGGGTGTTGGCAAGTTCTTGACACTGCAACCTTTATGACCATAACCATTGGTATCCAGGCCTCCTTTTTGCCGTTCCAAATGTTAATCATTACGCTGCGCTTTGTATGCTTTCCTTTTATGCCAGTGGCCATCTCAAAATAAGGGTACGCATAGGGACTCTGAACGCAGATATAGGCGAGGATAATCTAGGGGTCTCAGGTCTACCTGGGCTCTGCCCATCTCAACCTCTTGTCTGGAGTTGACTGTCTGGGATGCTGAACAGGGCTTTGCAGCCTCCGCTTGCATACATGCCGAAGCACCAAAACGCGTGCTTCCTAAACTCTCACTCCTAGCCCACTAATCCACGAACAGAAAAGCTTAGACAATGGATAGCAACGAAAATCCCACCCAAACAAGGCCATGGCCCCCATGAGGGGTGGGATCTAGCGTTCGCGGCTTCAGATTCAAGAGAAACCCAGTAATCTACGAAAGGGAAAAACTACACAATGAATACCAACAAGAAGCGACTCAAACAAGGACACGGCCCTCACTAGGGCGGGAATTTAGCGTTTGGGGTTCCAAATTCCAAGAGTTCAAAGAACAAGCCCAACAACCCCGCAAGCTACAGCTCTGGCCTGGGACGCCTGTTTCCTCTGGGTTCATGGTTGGTGGTGCTGCTGCTCCTTGCCCAGAAGCTTGCATGCTCGCAAAAGCAGGCACATGGGAGTTTGCGCAGATTTTTCAAAAGTGGCGTCTGTTTTAAGCTTCAAGTTTGCTAATCGCATATTGCGTCTCAGCTGTTGAAGCGGGCGAATTGGCTAATATGGCTGAGCCTCTCCGGGGATAGAACAACATTGGAATCAAGGGCTCTTTTCAGAAGCGCTCAGTTGTTGTAGGAAATATCACAGTAAACGCACCCACAAAACTTCGTCCAGACCTCAAGATGGCGAAGGCAGTCATCGCTGTTTTCAAATCTGCCCAAAGCAGGTTAGCCTACGCAAGCCAATGACGGTCCTTCTTCTGATGCACTTGGCGCACTCTCTACTTGGAAGCATGATGACCGGAAGAATAGTATGTGTACTCGTGGTCCTGAAGAGGTAACCATCTTAGTTGATTTTCTTGTACTAGCCGTACTTGCTGCAGGAGTGTGAGTCAAACTCTCTGTGGGAGTGACGCTAAAATTCTCTCACTTGTACATCAGACCCTGCAAGCAGCAACCATCAACAAAACAATACTGCACCAGTACTTGAACCCGAACCCCGCACTCCGCACCGTGGGTACCAGTCCCCAACCTGAATTCACTGGTACAAGTAGGACGTGAGGAGAGAAGTCTTTACATGGACTGTCACTGAATGACCGGCATTCCAGTTCTGCCTGTCTAGGGGTTAGGTTTACGGGTTTAGGGGATGGCAAAGATGCTCACCCCTTAACTAGCCCAATTTATCAAGACCAAAATCACATCAGCGTGCAGCGCAGTGTTCACAAAAAAGGTTACCCGAAAGCTTGTATCCCAACATCGTCCTCAAGTATTACTTTTCCAAAAGAAAGCCATCAACCGTCAGCTAGACCTTGACATCACGAACTTTTCACCCCTAAACCCTCTCTGTCAATCCTAGACACACACCCCAGATTCCGGACCAATGACCTGAAACCCCGTAATTCAATTCTTGACATCACCAATCCATTGCCAAGACATGTAAAGCAGACTAGGTTGGAGGGCGCCATGAAAATCAGCTTATGGCTGCATACGGATTACATAGGGACTAACGGCAATGCAAGGCATGTTATCAAACCTAAACCCCCAACGCTAAACCCTAAACCCTAAACTCCAAACCCTTAAACCCCTAAACCCTAAACCCCCAACCCCTAAATCCCTAAACCCTGAACCCCCAAACCCGAAACCCGCAAACCCTAAACCCCCAAACCATAAACCCTAATCACCTGTACAAGGGCTCCTGCCACTTCAGGGAAACCACGGCGGCTGCTTGGTGAACGATCCTGACGCTCTTCCCTGAGAGGAGATGTGGGGACTTTAGGGAGGGTTTGGGATTCTGGGTTTAGGGTTCAGGGACTCGAGGGATATTACGGGGGGACCTTTGAAAAGGATGAACAGTTGAAATACAGGGGCGTATAGTAGTTTCCCAAAATAGGGGGACCCCAATATAGACCCCAATATACTATAGTCCTTATAATTGGGACCCCCAAAATGGTACCCCTAATTTTGGGAAACCCCCACATAGGATGGGCATCTAGGGATGCTTGGACGTCAGCCTTCCGAAGCGAATTCGGTGTTTTGGGGTCTATATTGGGGCCCTTCGTTTCGGCAAGCCTGCAGACAATAACAAGAAGAAGATTATAAGCAGTCGCCTCTCAAGATCATACTCAGAAACTGACGTTCGCGGCTAGGCGTTGGGATTTAGGGGTTTGGTTATAGGATGTCGGGCGTTGGGGTGAAAGTCAGTCTAGGATGTCGGATGTAGGGGTTATAGCCTTGAGAGCCTCCTATGTGGTTCCTGTTTTGGTAGTATGCTAAACTGCCTTACCAGAACCTTAAACCCTAACCTAGAACAAACCACAAGACCTGGGAGACCTAGGCTCTAGCCCATGCGATTTTGACGTTCTTCAAAGCGCCAGCAAAACAGTGGATACTACATGTAAACATCCTGCATGACCTTAGAACACTGTAGCACAATAGTCCCCAGGGTCTGAGTTCGGGCCACTGAGAGCTTGTAGCACCCACCATAGGCATGTATTTATATGTACATGTCTGTGTATATACGAGCTAATTATAGTCTAAACTCCTAGTTCCCGCTTAATAACCTCTATACTAGTCCCATATATAATCCCCTATATAATCCCCTTTAAGGAGTTTAGATTATAGCTCATATGTACGTCCACCTATATCCCTACTTACCGTATACGGGTTCTACATATGCTTCGTGGGCGTCTAATTGGTCACACCTCAGGAAGGAACGAACGCACAGGCGCAAATGAAGGGTTTAGGGTTTAGGGTGTAGGGCAAATGAAGGGGCCTAAATGGTATTTTCCCAAATTAGGGGTAACACTTTCAGAGTCCCTATAATAAGGATTGTAATATTTTGGGGTCTATATAGGGGTCCCCTGTTTAGGGAAACTACCAAATAATCACTGGGAGGTAAAAGCGAAAATGAAATGGGACCCCCCGGTCTTTTCGAAGGGTATATAAGGATATTGCACACAGAAAATTGACGGGCATTGTGCCTGTAGGAACTTCCCGAATGGTCTGACAAAATTTTCCCTAAATTGATATTTAGGCCTCTTTGGGTAATATAGCCCATAGTAGTAAAACTTAGATACCAGCATAGAGTCATCAAGACCTTGATGGTCCCCAAACCCTGACCCTGCACACTACACCCTAAACCCACCCCATTTGTACTGCCTTCTGCCGCATGAAGCCTTCATTTTGGAGACCTTTGGGGCTATGGGATGGCAGATCTGGATGCGGTACAAAAAATGTTCAATATGGCAGCTTGCGGAAAGAAGTGGACCCCAATAGAAACTCCTACAAGTATAGTTAACACTATAGGTACACCCCTCCCCCCCCCCCGTTTTTCAAGACGTTGTTTGAGCCATGGAGCGTCAGGATGTGTGTCCAGTGGTCCAGCGCCAAACGACCTGAGCTTACCCGTTGCCAGCCCTAAACCCCAAGCCCGAACTAGGATTTAGGGTTCGGGGTTTAAGGTTTAAAGGGCTTAAGATCAAGGGTGTAGGGCTTAGGAATTTTGGGGTTTAAGGTGTAGGGCTTGGAATTTAGGGCTAGGCAATCCTTAGTGTAGGATCGCCCTAAAAGGAATCCTCAATTTTTGGAAACACCAGCGCTGTAATCATGACCACAGAATACCAGCATGCGAGCCCTTGAATCCTCCGCGTGACTACAGAACACTCACGATTTTAGTCCCCCTTAAGTAGATCGAATTATAGGGAGAGATTGGGATAATGGAAAAGAAAATGGAAACTACTATATTCTAACAGGTGGTTTCTTTCTGACGCATGAAGCCCAAACCCGAAATTTTGAACCTACAATGCTGCCTGGTGCCCAAGGAATGCCATGACACTGTGGTTGGTGTGGCCCGACCCCAAGAAACAGAGAGGACCCAGGCGAACGACATGTACACCCTCAACATCTTTCCGGAATGGCGTGACAGGCGCCTAGCAGATGTGTCGTAGACCAAGTCCAAACCCTCAACTGCCTTTGTATGCGACAGGTGGCCACCACAGAACTCCTGCTTCATCACCTTCACCTGCAAAGACCAATTCTCGTGTGCGCCAAACTCACTCACAGGGTCCGGGGTTTTACGATGTACGATTCTACCTGGACCTCCCAAATACACATAATAATGGCTTATAGACCCAAACTCTCTACCTTGACGTCATTACCTATCAAGGGATCTCAGCTCCCTTGGGCAAATTCACCCAAGAGTGTTCAAAAAGCAAGGGGTATAACTGTTGCGTTCTAGTGATCATTCGCAAATGCGATCATGGATCGTTATAGCAATCGTGTAAACTCCAAGAACATTCAGAACCCTAAACCCTAAACCCTAAACCCTAAAACCTAAACCCTAAACCCTAAACCCCTAAAACCTAAACCCTAAACCCCTAAACCCTAAACCCTTGAACCCTATGACCCAAGCCTTGATTTCCTCCTACCAACCGCAAGATCATGCCAAGGCGTCTGTGCCGTATCTTTACTTCAAGTCATAATGGGTATATATAGTAAATAATAGGGTTTCCCCAAGATAATACCCTAAACCCTATAGGGTAAGTCAGAGAGCGTTTTGAGTTTGGGGTTCAGATTTGTAAGGCTTGAAGTCAGGGGTGGTGCTTTGACCTTGCTTTCCTGAGCTGTTGGTCAAGCAAGTCAAATGGAAGTGTTGCAAGTAGTTGCTATAGGGGACTGAAGAATCAGAAGAGTCCAGCTTTGCTACCAAATAGTCTATCTAAAGAACTGACGCACTTTTAAAAGTAGGGTTGCGAATACCCCTGCCAGGCCTCATCACGTGAGTTGACTGACTCAGACCGTTCTGTCTCACAGCGCGCGGCCGGGGAGCTCATGATAATTGGGCTTCAAATGTTTCAATGGTGTAGGAACGTAATGGACCCAGCATCAGGGGGAACCCTAAACCCTAAACCACCCTAAACCCTAAACTCTAAATCAAACATCGATCTTCCATCCAGCCTGCTTGGCCTTCGGGTCCTTCGGGTAGCCGACGAGCTTCAGCAACTTTGCAAAGTGCTCGAAACCTTACGAGAGAGCATTTCAGGTATACGCAGCCTTACATGGATCGCAGTCTGCACTAATTAGTCACTATTTAAGGAGGAAACCCCTTTTTGTTGTGGCTATGGAGCGTTGAACGACAATCTGAAAAGAAACGCACATGCAGTCCCGCAAGATAAGCCGTACCTCATACAAGGCCAGTTCCCTGAAAGCTAGAAAAACCCCCTTGCGTGGCCAACACACATAGTTAAAGTAGTGAGTGCCGCAGAATGAACAAAAGTTGAGCATCCTCCTCCCTGCGAGGATCCCAAAAGGTACTCCGTTGCAGAAGCTGATGGGAAGAACCCTTACATGATCCCGACGACATTCCCATAGTAACCTAGGGGATCTACGTTTTAGATCCTTTGTGGGGATATGGGCTGCTGTTGCTGTTGCGCTGGGTTGCATTCACGGCCCCGTGGCGGTAGTTGCCGGTATGCTTAACTCTGCGCCCCTCACTGGCTGATTTGCGCAGCGTACCTCGAAACGGACTCTATCAACATCCAGGAAACGTTTTCCTCTGCAGGGGCTGGTAAGGTGGGGTCTTTAGGGGCTTTTGGGGGTTACCATCCCTAAACCCTAAAACCTAAACCCCTACGTAAACCCTAAACCCTAAACCCCTAAACCCTAAACCCCTAAACCCTAAACCCCTAAACCCTAAGCCCCTACACCCTAAACAGCAAGGTAGCTCAGCGCTGGCACCAGGGCAGGCAGTATCCTGAAAGGGCCGCCGGTGCTCGAGGCCACCTGTTTTCAGGGTTTAGGGTGTAGGGCTTAGGGTTTAGGAATTAGGGTTTAGGGGTTAGAGTTTAGGATTTAGGATTTAGGGTTTAGGGGTTCAGGGTTCAGGGTTTAGAGTGTTTTCTACTCATAGCTGGCTTCCTTCAAAGGGGGCCTGCGGGGATATATGGTTTACGGTTTAGGGTTCATGGGACTTAGTGACTACTTCTAACTGGGCTTGTAACCCTACTTATAATCCCCCCTGGAAGGCCTTATAAGGGTTACCTAGATGACAAGTAGGGAACCTCCAAGTAAGGAAGCTCCCAAATAAGAAGAGTAAGGACTTGGGTACATGATACGAGAATCTTTATCTTATTCGACTATATTTATATGCCATACTCTGATTATGTGCTACAACTTCTATAGATAGCTATCTAAAGGTTATAAGGGTTATGAGGGAATCATACGGGTAATCATTCATGCTTATACAGTGCCCCACACCCACTCACGTGCTGCAAGCGCTTAATACATGGGGCTTAGAAACATAGGGACCCCTGTATAGAACCCAACGCACCATGATCCGTAGAATAAGAACCCCCAAAACGGGACACCGTAGTTGTTGGGAGAACCCTTAACCCGTAAGTCCAACTCCTGAACCCTTCGTCATATCCATGGGGCCCTAGAACTACCCTTCACCTGCAATCCCAAACCCCAAACTCCTGAACCTAAAACCCTAAACCCTAAAACCCTAAACCCTCAAAACCCTAAACCCCTAAAAACCCTAAACCCCCAAAAACCCTAAACCCCCAAAAACCCTAAACCCTAAAACCCTAAACCCTAAAACCCTGAGGATCCTCTCTCTCAGCTCAGGCACCTAGGACCAAGGACAACCAGACGGCGTTCACCCAAAGACTCGCATGCAACATGGCAGCACGCTCCTGGGTTTAGGGTTTAGGGTAAGTTACCAGAATATGGGTATATCGCAAAAGATAAGGTTTCCTTACTATAGTAACTTATGGTCCCCCTTAAGTAGATAGAATATAGCTTTGGTATTTCAGCAGATCCCCATCTACCCCATATTCTATCCACTTAAGGGGCCCTACACCCTAAACCCCATACAACCCACCGCAGCAGCCCCCCCATCGCCCTCCACCATCCCCACACAACCCCCACACCACACACCACACAGGGCCCCCTTCCCAGACCCCCCAAAAAGGATCTAAAAATTAGATCCCCTAGAACCATAGGGGGAACTATATAATTAAGGACTATGTAGGGGTTATAAGAGGTCCATATAGGGGATCTAATCTTTAGATCCTGCCAGGGGTCTGGGTCACAAGCTCCTTAACAGCAACCCAGGCTCAGGTGCGCTAAAGGTGAAGGTCTGCGAGTCGTCGGAAAGAAAACAGATCCTGACTTCACGGCAGTCTGGGGCAACACGTGCGGGTTTCCCGAAATTAGGGATCCCTCTTTGGGAGTCGCCATAATAAGCATTATAGTACTTTGGGTCTAGATTGGGGTCCCCCTATTTATGGCAACTACCACTTGCCCTGGACCCGAAAGAAGATCCCTTATGACCCCTAGATACTTACAGCATGACTGACACACAGTTGTATGACATGTAACTGCCGTACAGCATCTCAAAATGAGCTATAGTCTAAACTCCTAGTATCCCCCTTAATATCCCCCATAATACTCCCCTATATATTCCCCTATATATCCCCCCTTTAGGGAGTTTAGACTATAGTACATATAGCATCTCAAAATGTTGCTGAAGGCATTGCTCAGAAGCTTGTGATGCGTGAGGCATGCTCGCCAAATATGCTTCCTCCGACACCTCCTCACCTGGGTTGCTGTTAAGGAATTTAAATTAAGTTACCATCATGGGTATATATAGTAAATAATAGGGTTTCCCCAATATAGTAATTTGAATTAAGTTCCCTAAATCCCTATATTCCCTCAGTATCCATTTCATTTTCCATTTTCTTTTCCATTTGATTCTCCATTATAGTTAAGTTCCTTACAAGTTACCATAAAGGGTATAAGTTCCTGAACAGCAACCCAGTCACTCCATCCACGAACATCTCGCGCAGCCCCCGCCTTTTGGACGCGGTTTACGGTTTAGGGTTTAGGGACTGGGCTGCTGTTGATCCGGGGCTTTAGCTTTGTACCGTTGGATTTGGATCCCTAAGTCATGCAATATAGCCCTTAATTAAAATGTTTGGTACCGAAAAACCAAGGTTACAAACTTTAAGGGTGCGGACTGAAAGTCGCAGGAAACTTCAGCTAAGTCACCATGATATGGATATGCAATAAATATTGTGGCTTTCCTACACTGGGTTACCGAGTCAAGTTCCTTCACAGCAAACCAGAAGAGACCAATTGCTGCAATCACCCGCGCAACCAATCATGCTACTTCAGCTGAAAGTTTGTTGGAGGTGACACCCTAAACCCTAAACCCCTAAACCCCTAAACCCTAAACCCCTAAACCCCCAAATCCCTAAACCCTAAGAATCCAGCAATCTGCAGCTACAGTTATCCTAGTTGTCACCCCATGGGCCACTAGGCATGTACCTTTTACGATCTGTTTAGTACCGAATGCTACCAACTCCCCTGTCCGGTAGTGTAGGCTCTCAAACCCGAAACTATATGGATGTAGGTCATGCAAAAGGACCGTAGAGTACTGTAGAAGCCTGCTACACCCTAAGCCCTAGGAACAAATATATCACGAACCTGGGGCCATCATGCGTCAATCCCCCCTATACATCCCAAACCACCCAATCTCCATCTACATTTAAACTGCAAATTCATTTCACATGTCATCACAATCACCCCCCTCCCCCGACACACACTAATACTAGTGGTGGTGGAGGTGTTTGATAAAGCATTAGCATCAAGGGATTGATGATCTGGGCCCGTTGCATTAATCCCTGAAAAACATAGTGGTTTCCATGTCATTTTCCATGTTCCTTCCATTTGATTCTC
>CAJNIZ010043797.1:17884-28117 GCA_905231905.1 Symbiodinium pilosum
TTTAGGGTTTAGGGCTATCTAAAAAATGGGCCCCCTACCAAGTCCGTGCGGGCGGCCGCAAGTCTCATCGTGTCATAGCGCAGGGCTTACTTTGCCAAAAAACAAGGCTTTGAGCATGCAATGCTACAACGTCTCTATATATATATATAGATACGTTGTCAGAGGATGCGTATACAAATTGTAAGGGGATGCGTATACAAATTAGAACGGGATGCTATTTTTTAGTGTTTTACAAAAGCCGTCTGCTTCCAAAGCAGGGGCAATGGAGTACGACTCAGGCAACTAGGGTTCCTCGCATACCCTGAGCCAAGAGCCTCGAACCTGCAAGTACCTTCGAATAGCAGCCTTCGGAAACGATGGTAGTTAACCATGTAAGTACACCGGACTACCCGCCAGCTGAATGAATCCAGGACTGCAAAGACACTCTCCAAGCATCGCTGAAAATCTTCCAAACAGTTGAAATCCTTAGTGTCAACATGACACGAGGTGAGCAGTGTTTGGGAGTTTCTCGAAACTACCCCTGGCAAATCCTTGGCAACTAGGGACCTGCATGAACCCCATTTCTCGAGATCTAGAAACCACTTGCAGCTGGTTCGGAAGGACTTGGACAGAAATGATTTGCTCCGTGTGTTAGTTCAGACCACGAGATATTTCTCTCGCGGTGGATGGAGCATGGGTGTGCAGCAGAGGTACAGCAGTCTGCCCATTTCCAGGTCGAAAATAACAATAGCTGCTGCCCACAAAAGAGTTGGAAACCACAGAGGCGAGTATCGTCCTTGCCGCATATGATGCACTCCAGCTCATCGCTGCTGATGCTTTCTTGCAACCTCAACACCCACAGGTCACAGCCTAGGGCTTAGGATGCAAGGCCGTAGAATGATGGAGCCATGTTTTGAGGACCACATAGCCAGGCACTGTCGCAAAATTGCCGCCCTCTGGTACCATACCCATGCACTACTCCATCATCAGTGCTACGCGAATACTTACGGAAAACCAAATCATCAATGTCCGAGCTTGGAGTTAAACTTCTTAAGACAGGAAACCTCAGCACGTTCAAGAGGTTCCCAGAAGCCGCGTGTTTTTGCAAGCCATCCCTGTAATGCGCCTCAAGCCCATAAAACGCACCTGAACACCCAATCTATGTAGAACTATAGCTTTGAACCCTAAACCCTAAACCCTTGAGACTTTGGGCCATGGTTTTGCCACTTTTTGGGGCCCAGGGAAGTCGCAGAACTTACATCTAGTCCATGCAAACAGGATCTAGGGCTGAACCCAAAGCTGATCGGCTCCCTGACAGCAATCCCATCCCAGTATTTTGCTTTGGCACAGCATAGAGAGATGTGGAGGCTCATGAGAAGGGTCTTGAGAAGGGTCGTTACCATCAAGAGCAGGGAAGGGTTTGCTTGGCTTGGAACGTGTTTGGGTTTAGGGTTTTGGGTCGAGGAGCACAGAGACTTGGCATGTATGCATATAACCGCTAGGAGTCCTATCAAAACCCCGGCTATTGACATGACTAACTTCAGTTTCCCTCACCCTCAGAGTAGTGTAGGGCCTTGAGGACCCTTCCAATTACAGTAGCTGCGGTGTTGGATTACAGGGCTATACACACTTGCCTGAAAACAAAAGTAAAACAAGAGTGCATGAGCAGAGTTTCATAGAATTTTCTGCTAGATTTCGCTCATGGCATCCATCCAGATAATCCGACGGAGCGGGGCATCAGTTGCCAAGTGGCAATCTGTCAATGGATGCCTGCGCAGCGAAGGCGTATCGTTGGGGTGTACTGAGCTGCTCTTAAGGCACTTTCGCTACAGCAAGTCAACAGAAAGCGGATATACCATGATTCATGGGATCTCCGTACAATGGTAAGTCAAGTCAACTTCCTTAACACCAACTTAGGCTAGGCCTGGTTAGGTGAAGGACGTGGGGCGGGGCGGGGGTCTAAGCATTCAAAGATGTTGATAGCAGGTTAGGAGGGTTTTGGGTTCAGAGCTTAGGGCTTTGGATTTTGGATCCCAAGCCCAGCACAGCGGGCCAGCGACCACAGCATTTGGGTCCTCATAGCCGCAGCCCCGAGCAATGATTAAAATCTCAAGCTCATGTTCGCCCACGTGGACTGACGAAGAGTTTAGGCCCTAAGCATATGAGCTACTGTCTAAACTCCTAGTATCCCCCTTAATAACCCCTATAGTAGTTCCTTATAGAATCCCTTATATACCCCCCCCCCTTTAAGGAGTTTAGACTACGGCTCATATGGATGTTTTCCCAAATTGGGGGGGTGGGGGGGGGGTACCTTCTTATTCAGGGGTCTATACTGGGGTCCCTCCCCCTGTCTGTGGAAATTACCATATACCATACTCCTACATGGATGTACTGGGGACCCTTAGAGCAAAACTCAGACGTGCCTGCAAAGCGCTCTGGTTGCGTGCCTGGTACATCCAGAAAGCGCCTTGAAAGCTCTCCTCCAGGAATTGAAGCTGAGGAGTCTTGTTATAGGCGTGATGTAAGGCCATGTTAAATCACACTTTCATGTGACTCATAGAGGGATACCTGGGCAATGCCGAGAAGCGTTTGGTTTGGGGCTTCCAAAGGTTAGGTATTTTGGGGGTGAGAAGGTACATAGATAAGGATTGCAGTATTGAGGTTTCTGCGGGCCCTTCCTAATTGTGGGAACTCCAAAATATCAGTCTCTAAAATGGGCGTACCCTAGTAAGCTGAGCAATTAAGAGCAAACGAGGGCTGACTACCGGGGTCTTTGTTGATGTTTGATCCTGCGGGTGGAGTCGAGTGTTGGGCGGTTGTATGGCTGCAAGGTCTAGGCTTCAGGATTCTTCGGTTCAGGCAGCTAATGGATTCGCAGTTGCTTGTCACTATGGGTTTCTTTGGCCAGCAGACTTGCAGCAAGGTTCCGACCGAGCGTTGACCTTTTCACAAGCATATGTCTGCCCCAGAATGCAAGGACCCGGTCAGCTCGTCATATTGCCTTCTTGGGGGTCTCAAGCCGCATCTGACATTCCTAGGATGGCCGTCCACTTATGACGCATGACTTGATTCCAGGAGTTTTGCAGCTGCAGCAAATTTTCAGATACGCTGAAGCCTTTACATGTGGCATTCCCCCACGGGAAAAACAGGACCCATTTTGGGCTGAAAGGGCGTCCTCACACAACCTACTTTGGTGTTCCATCTGTTAAGCCCTTGCACAAGGGACTTCAATACGACCCCTTGAACTCCGGGGATGCCCTTAACAAAAACACCTGGGCCATTCTCCTTTAAACACGCCGTGCATGACGTCCCTCCCCCATACCCCTTCAAGCACCGATAAGCAGGAAACCAGGAGAGGAACAAAGAACCATGGGCGCAGCTGCAAGGGAATTGCCCCGAGACTCATCTGAGGGCAAGGCCTAGCTGTACAGGCATGTCTAACGCAAAAAACATTTGGATCAGCTGAGCATGGGTGCACCCAAACCTGCTAATGCAAACCCGTCCTGTCAGGGCCACTATAGACATCATTCAAGCGATTATACCTGAATCTAGGCCTGCAGTCTCTACTCACAAGACAAAAACTGAACTAAACCCTATAGTCCCCCTTAAGTAGATAGAATATGGCTTTGGGCATATTATAAAAAGATCCCCATATACCCCGTATTCTATCTACTTAAGGGGGACCCTAAGCCCTAAGCCGTCAACCCTACTCAGGCCTTTCTTGGGAAGCTCGGACCTATAGGCCACACACCAGAAGCGATAAACCTTCAACCGCATAAACCTAAACTTCACAAAAAGTCGTTTCCACCCTGAGGGTCCATGTAGCTATATCTATATACATGCCCCAAAGTAATTATGGGGAGGCCCCTCTGGGCCCAAGTATCTACCATATGCCTACCCTAAACCCTGAACCTTATAATCCCCATACCTACAGTAACAATGAATTTCTGAAACCCTGAGCCCTAAACCCTAAACCTTAAACCCTAAACCCTGAACACTTCTTAAACCCTAAATCTTAAACCCTAAACCCCAAACCCTAAATCCCAAACCCGAAACCCTAAAGACTAAACCTTAAAGCTAGGATGCCACCTGGGAAGAGAGGTCTGCTGGTCTGTCCTGTACCTGCACGTTGGCGGAAGGGGTTCCCTGAAGCTTGAATTCGATCTTTTTTTCGTAGTAGGTCCACCTACTATCCCTAATAACCCCTAGTATGAGCCCAATAACCCATGTTACTAAGTAGACTTACTAGGTCCAGAGATCCTCCAAGAAGGAGATCTAGATGCTATATAGGGGCCATATATAGCTTACAATTTGGGCTGTCAGGGGTTTAGGGTTCAGGGTTTTGGGGCATCTTGTTTCAGAAAAGGATCATGAATCCTAGAGCAATTTGGGTCATACAGAGGATTGAAAAGAAACAATGTAGGGAGATTTGGAGAGCCACGCAAGTCATAAAACTTGATCCCCAAAAGCATGAGTTGTTTTCGCTGTGGTGCTTCTTGGGGCATGATTTGGAGTGAGCAAGATTTGTGCGTGCCAGGCTTAGTGGCACTGTTGCCCTAAACCCTAAACCCTAAACCGCGTGTATGCTTTGGCGAAGCGAATAACTGGCGCGGTGCTTCTGGCCAAAAGGTGCAAAGTACCTTTAGAGTACTACAAAGTACCGCTTCGGTCTGTAGGAACTTCCAGTATGCTTTGGGTACGTATTTATACGTGTAAATATATACATATATACTCCCGGAAACTAACATGGAAACCCCAAAAGGGCCCTATAAAGACTACAGTCCCTTTAAAAGGGGGGCTATATGGGTTTCCATGTTAGTTTGTGGGAGTGTATATATATATATAGATAGAGCTCCTTACAGCCCTTTGGGAGCACAGCAGATCTCCGAGGTTTGAATTCTGTCCCCTTGGTCTCCCATGAAAATTTGGTGTTACAACATGAACCATAGTCTTAACTCCAGGTATCCTCCCCAATGACCCTTAGAATACTCCCCAATATAATCCCCCATATAACCCCCTTGAAGGATTTTTTGACTATAGCGCACATGGCGCTTCACCGCAGTTCATCGGGCAGACATCAACTCGTTTATCCTATAATCCTTATATAGCCCTACATACAGCAGTTTCCATTTCATTTGCCATTTTCCATTCGATTCTGCATCATTGGGGTATATATAACAACTTCTGAAATTAAAGCGACAAGGATAGAATGCGTCTAGGCCTCCTGTTGTTCTGGCATGGCAGTTTGACAGTTTGGGGTGATGTGAGCGATACTTAGCCTTAAAGCTTAGCCTTCTTCATGTCAATCCATCCCGGCTCGACAGCGTGTACTTTGCACCTAACCTGATGCCCTAAGCTTCAAATCCCGAACCCTGTCCGGCAAACCTGGTTGCTAAACAATATGCAGCCCCAGACCCACAAGCCAACCTTAGCACCTCAATGCTTCGCCCTCATCCCTACACCACGAACTCCACTTTCCGGCGCATGCTCAATAAACTCTCGAATGAGCAAGTGGCATCTATATGATATTAAGATCTAAAAAGGTGCATCAAAGCTGTACCCTTTGAGATTTCACGCTTCGTGCACAGCCCTGAACTCTCAAGCTAAACTTAAAACCAAACCATTTAGGGTTTAGGGCCCTTAGCCCTGAACCCTCAACCTTTTTCAGTCCGTTCTTTTCTCATTTGTGCTGCCTGCCGCTGGATTCGCAAGAAGGAGACCTCAACCTTAAACCCAAGACTCGCCAAACCCTAAGGGTTTAGGGTGACCCCGAACCCCAAAAGCTTAAAAGCCTATACGCCCGGCAATCTTTATATCCTCAATTACAGGTTCAGGTTGGTTGTAGCCCATTTGTAACCGTAGTTATAATCATACCAGCGGACTTAGAAGGACTGTACTTGAATTGAAAAACCAAATGTGAAAAGGTTATGAATACCCTGAACCTCCACATAGCTTACGTCTCAAGTCTTAGCCTCAGGAGGCGCGGCAGCAGTAGCAGTACCACAAGGTGCTCCTTGTTGGGGTCTGGGATGTGAGGGGTACGCGAGGTTTCCATCAATAGGGGCGCCAATTTGGACCCCAAGATACTACAACCCATGATATTCTCTGAAAGTCACAAAAAAGTACCCCTGATGTTCACGAAGTTACATTCTGCAGGGCTTGGGTTGTTATTTCTCTGGCTTGGCGGTTGAGAGTTGTGGTTTTCAGTTGCAGGTCTACAGCTTTAAGTGTTGAATTGGGGAACAGTGCTGGCGGGCTAAACCATCGGTGATTGGAGCCCATGCAAGAGTCATGCGCACTATGAAGGATGTTTTTATCTACCGAGAGCCTTTCTGTCAGAATTGTAGAGGTTCTACATGGTAGTTTCCAGAAATGAGAGTCCCTTTATGTTGTACTCCACCCAAGAACGATAATGCCGATTGTCATAGTCTTTCACAGAATGATCGCCCCACAATTTTTGGGAAACCCCCATGAGGTTTCGATCATAGTCTTCAGTGGGCAGGGGGCTGGGAAACAGGTTTGCTTCAATTCTGATTGCAAAGTCTTCGGGGCTGTGTTTGCATTTTCAGACGGAAACCCCACATGCTGCTGACCCAAGCTCTTGCAGAGTTCCGAACATAAATCCATATGGTAGTTTCCCAAAATAGGGGGACCCCAATATAGACCCCAATATACCACATTCCTTATTATGGGGACACCCAAAAAGGGTACCCCTAATCTTGGAAAATCCCCATATTAGCTGCTATGTGTTTTTTGGTCTCAGCAAGCGTGCAGCAGCTCATGCCATCAAGCAAGCACATGACCCAAAGGGTCCATGTAGGTATATGGTATATACTTAGGGCCCAAAGGGGTTCCCATATACCTACTTTAAGGGCTGAGTATATACCATATAGCTACATGGACCCTTTGGGTGAGATGTACTGTTGAGAAGAACACTGGCGCGAGGGAAACGACGTGGCAGGTAAGCTTCGCAGCCCTGAGACCGAGACTCTGAACCTTAAATCAGGGGCTGCTTGTCAACCCAGCTGTACGAAAGCATGCATTCCCGGGACGTGTCGGGCCTAATCGTGGAAGTATAGTCTAGTCAGAGAGAGCAGAGGTTTCAGACCAGAAATTCTGCAACCAGATCCTTGCAAACCAAAGACTCTGCCCTAGCCCAGGCGCTCTGCGGAAGTCTGTACATGCGAGTTGACTGTGGGGGTTGGGTCCAACTGCCTATTTACGGCCTCTGCGCAGCAGCCTCCAGGCAAATTCAAAGACCTCAACCCCCAAGCCCGTGCAGCCTGCAATCCTTGACCAATAGCTCCCTGACCCTAACACCTAAGCCCAAGATACACATAACTTCGAATCCAAGCCCACAAGTCTGAATTGCAATCCGAGTTTCCGTTCTGCTGGTGCCACGGCGGCGCCTCTGAAGGACACACAATCATCAAAATTATTCTATATGCTCTATATGCAGATCCCCGATATACATGCTAGAGTTGAACAGCCCTTGCCAAAATGAATAACAGTACATCATGATTTTACCCCATATATATATATTGTGAGCTACTTCGTGTTGGTTTCCCTGTGTTCTTTACAACGCTTGCTTTTGTACCTGCGCCATGGGAAAGCACTTGGCTGAAAAACGTTTGGTGGGAAAGGACGCCCAAACTTACTGGTGAGTAGTGAGGAGTACAGGAATATAATCCCTATATGAGCTATAGTCCAAACTCCTAGTATCCCCCTTATGACCCCTATAACACTCCCATATGCAAACTTCTAGGTAACCCCCGTCAAGGAGTTTAGACTGCAGCTCATACAACCTCTACATGATTTATTCCCTTGTTCCCTACTAGCCGCCAGGTCCATCCCCAAAAATTCTTTGACACTTGCCAGCAGTTGCTGGCCTAGGTCCACGGCTTCGCAGGTCAAACACGGTTTGGGATTTAGGGCTTTAGGCTTGGGATATAGGGTATTCGTAGGGCTCCAAGACCCCCCCAAAACTATACATAACATAGACGTACAGGCCTCGAACTACCTACATAGAAAATGCGTTTACGCCCCAGTTATATGCAGGTATCATACCCGATGGCTCCCAGTTACCTAAATAATGGGCTCTGGGTTCTATGTACCCTATAGTTACATAGCCCAGTAACCTACTGTTTAGGTAGCTGGGAGCCCTAGGACATCTGGAATATTTTATAAACATCTGGACCCTTTGGAGAAGCAGGGCTCGCTTGGACACCAGGGCGCTACAGTATCTTTTGAAACAGCATTTAAGAAGTCATCCTTCACGCAATTCAGTAGCTTCCATTTTCTTTTCCGTTATCTTTATATAACCCTAATATATTCCCGTTTTCTCCATATAGTACAAAGTAATTAGGGTTTCTTTACTATAGCCCTAAACCCTGAACCCTAAGGTAATAGGTTAGTGTTCCCCATATAGGTACGCAGGATCCTTTGGGGATGGGAATGTTTACCCCACACAGCTGGAAGAGGACAAGGAGGACAGCGAGCGGACGATGACGCGGGCAAGGGAAGCGCGTAACGTACTATAATATACCAGAACATACTAGAATATACCATCATATATTGTAGTATACCCAAACATGCTGTAATATACCTGAACATACTAAGTTATGCCCTCATATATACTATAATATCCGTGATATGTTTAAATATACCATAAAACTCCCCGCGCTGATCCCCTGTGCCTGTGCCTGTCCATTCTGCTGGTACATTGGTGCAGCTGCACCTGTCTGGCGCAGAAGTTTTTGCATGCGTGTCAGGTTTCACGGTCGCGCGTTCTACAACCTACCTTGAACTTGACTACAGAGTATTTTGGGTTGCAGTTCCTGATTTAGGTTATAAATTATGCGTAATTGCCAATTAAATTGAGAGACTTGCCTTGTGCTGGAGTCCTACAAAGCCCTAAACCCCAAACCGTTAACCCTAATCCCTGAACCCCAAACTGAAAAACCCTCTAAGATAAGCATGGGCTTTGACCAAAACATTGCTTTTGAGATTAGCATGGGCATGCTGCCAAGAAAACAAGAAACCTGATAGACATTGGCACAAAATCGGAACCTCCATTTCAATTCACTCTGATTTTCCATTACCCCTAAACCCTCAAACCTAAAAGGGGATAACATTGGTAACTATTTAACGGTCTCTGCCGAAATTTGAAAAAAAGACATGATCGCTTTTCTAGATCACCCAGCTTCCTGAAGTGCTCAACGGCACTCCTCTTAAGCTAGGTAGGCAAGCTAAAGGCGTAGACAGGTTGCAACCAGGTTATAACTTAAGGGTTTCGATATCTAGCCTTCCCATCCCCAATTTTTTTCTTTCCTATCAATGCCCAACCACATGTCACTTTGAGCAGCAAGGCCCAGAATGTTCCTGTCATGCCCAGCGAGTGAATGCCCATAAACCGTCACATCCCTAGAGTGCACTGACAGGCTAGCTTCGCATGTGAAATATGAAAGGCACTCTGGACCAGATGTGAGCTCGGTTGTGGGGGGAGAGCAGCCCCTATGAGGCCTTCAGATGTCTGCATGAACGATGGGATCCAACTCTCGAACACAAAGTTCTCCAGGGCTAAGCCTCTTCAAAACTCAACGCCCCCTAATAAATTGTAAAGCAAGTTATCGACCTAGGCATGTTTTTGGAATCTGATGGAACCAAACAGCTCTGCGACCATGGGTTCCTTCTCAAGCAGCAAATAACTGCTGCTGGCAAAATCTTTCCGCCAGCTCTAAATCCCCACAACTTCAATTTCATGAACCGTCGAGCATCATGAATTAGACCTGTCAATGTATAGGGTTAAGTACAGACCTAGTGCAATCCCAACATCCAAGCCCAAGCCCAAAATCATCAAACCGATCCCTAGCGTATCCTGGGTCGCCCTGTATAACACATCCTGGAGTGCCAATCACAAAACCCTACCTACATCCAAAACACTGACATTGACCATGATGCCCCAAGGCAAAGACCGTCAGGCATAACTCACTCAAAGCGGTAATCCTACATCCGGAAACCTAGCATTCCGTGAACCCTATAAAGCCCAACTACTTGGAGGGTCATGGGGACTTAGTAAGTAGTTTAAGAACCCCGAAAGCCCATATAATAACACTAATTATCCCACCGACAAAGGCCCGGGCCATTCACGAAGCCGCCCTGCCCCGTCGAACCCTCAGTCACAGAGGATGAAGGCCTCAATGCCTCTATATGTAAATTAACTCAGCTGTGGACCCCAATAGCAGGCTGGCATTG